>VDFB02281338.1:0-242221 GCA_007258455.2 Sequoia sempervirens
GGTTGAATAACCAAGACAGGATGTTCTTGACTTTTCTCCAGACACCCACTCTCCTTTTTGATTTTCGAAACTCCCTTCAATGGGGCCTCACCCTCATCAAAACTCTTATTCACATGTTTAACACATGCATGCATAGAAGGGGATGAATCAGAGGTATCCATAGCCACCACGGTCAACAGATTCTAAGACCCTCTAGGATGAGTCATGATAATACCCGTGAAATAGTAATCCCAGCCTTCCTTCAAACACTTTCACCAATAGAGAACGAAGCCACAAAAGACACCTATTAGAAAATTTTGCAGTCGCCAGAAAGAAACCCCAGGATTCGAAGGAGATACCTCTGTAAACAACACAAAGGAAAACTAACAGCTGCAGCTAGGGCACAAAGGCCCTAGCCAAAAAAATTATGCCCTCTTCTTAATGCGTACCCCCAGTATGCCACCCCAATACAAGCAAGCAAACACCCCCAATCAGAAAATACCGCTTAGAGCCAAGAAGGAAGGAGCTAGGGCATAGGTGCCCTAGCTCGACACAGACATGCCACACAGACCCGTCATCATTTTTCCATAAAATTCTCTATCTAATTATTCTTTTAAATTAAATAATTGCTAGCATTATTTAATTTGAATTTCTTCAAGTAGCCAAGCCCTAAATCTCAACTAATTTCTTGAGTTTTGGTCCATCCTTCCCTATCCTTGTTTCAATTAAACTCATCCATTGATCATGATACCTCATCATCTAATCCTAGCCCTTCATTTGAATTGGAATTTCTATAAAAGCAAGCCTATCATTCCCATTTTAAGGTTAACCACAATCTTCAATATTTTGCTTTCAATCATTCATCTTGAAAAACTATAGTCTTTAAAAATTTTCTATCTTGATATCTAGAGCTATCAATCATCAACATCAAGCTTATTGCAAATACATTGCATACTACAAATATGAGAACAAACAAATCAAAATAGAGAAGAGCAATGGAGGTGAATCAACTTTTGCATAGGAATGGAGTATTATTTCTTTATTATTTGGATATCTATTGTCATTTGTGCTTCATTGTTGGATTAGGGTCTTCATAGCTTGAATTAGATAGTTTTGTGGTTGCTATTATTGATTCATTCTTATTTCTTGAATTCTAACCCCTATCTACAAGACTCTTGATTCCTTAGTATCCATGGCAAGTTAGTTTTGTACCCTATCCATGACAAAAGATTTGATAGTCAAATATAAGATTGTATGGTTACCTTGGGTTTTTTCTATTGAAAAATAATAGAATACTTCCCAAAAGAAGATCCCAAAAGAAACTATAAACTTGACACTTTCACAACTAAAAACTAAAGGTGCTCGATAGAGATCCAAACATATACTAAACAAGTCCAATATGCATGCCAAAAACAATAAGAAATTTAGATTAAGGCATTGAGACCATTGAAGAAACAATCAAATGAAAAAGTTTTTAAATCAAAATGGATAGGTTGACCATGTAGAGAAATCTTGCAGATTTGAGTAAAAGAGGTGTAAACACAACTGCCAGTGTCCTAGATTCTTACAATTTTCATGGGCATGCTTTCAAAACGTGGAAAAATAGCCTAGGTAAATCTATACAAGATTATCTACATACTTGGTTCCTTTGAGGTTGAGGAAAAAATGGTCATAGTGAGATCATTCTAGTCTACAACTTTAGATTCATGTGCATAATATGGTGTTTTTTTTTTCTTTCTTTGAAGCATATTTAAGCCTGAACCAAATTTTTATGCATCCCCTGCCAAGGTCCCATTTTTCATGCTTATACCCAACTAAAGATGGATTCCCAGTCCCTCTGCTAACTCTTCTTCACCAATTCATCTCCTAAAACTCCTCGTCTCTTCTACCAAATCCACTCCATGCAAACATTATAACCTCAAAGACTCCCATCTCTCTCTTTCTTGACAAGAAAATCTAACTCTATCTCCTTATTTTAGAAAAGAACCTTATATGCAATTAAATTTCCATTGATCCTTATTTAGTTTTTAGTTCAAATTTTTTATTTAAATTAAATCATTCATTAATATCCCTTCTAATAAATAAAATTCATTTATTTATTCATTTAATCTTATTAACAATTCATGCACTTTATAGTTTTAAATCTGTATATATAATAATATTATATTATTAGATCTCTATTTTAATATATAAAATAAAAGTTATAAGAGCTTTAAAAAATGATTTATTTAATTTTTCCCTAATAAAATTACTTTTAAAAATCGAATAACATAATACACAACATATAAGAGGAAATTTGATCAAACAAAACATATTTAATCTTATTGAACATTTAAAAAAAAAATTGTATATATTTGTATATTTAATTTTCCTAATGTTCTAGCTTTCTCGATTTAATATTTAAATTATGCAAGGGAACAAGACATGACAACTCTTGACAATATTACCAACCTGTATATTACTTCTAAAAGTAGGCCAAGGATTGGCCCAGCTGGTCTCATCTTCCTTCAATTTCCAATGATCTTTTTAATGGGAGTCCCCAAGTTCTACAATGGTCCCAACCATCCTGTCCAAAAGCCTATCCAGCAACCACTCTTCATCTGTAAAAAATATATTATTTATCTTAGACTAAAGCATCCATATAATAATAGTCAGAGCAACCTACCAAATCAAATGGAGACCCAAACTGGATACTTTAACATCCCAAATCTCAAGCAGATCAACAACACTTTTTGGAGTAGCCCAATTCAAGTCCAACTTATCTAAGAAGTGACACCATAACTGCCATGACATATCACAATGGATGAATAGGTTCTCATTTTTCTCCTCTTGAGACTTGCATAGAACATAGCGTGAGGGGCCAACTTTTCCCATCAAGCATAGTCAATCCCATGTCAAGGCTCTTTTCTTCCATGCTAACCACAAGAAGGAATTCATCTTCGGTATTGCCAAATTTATACCATATCTTTGGATTACCTACTATGACGCGACCTTAGCAAAGTAAGAGGAGTACAACTCCCTCAATCACCACATTGCTATCATGTCCTCTCTAAATAAGCTTGTCCTCTTTCTCACAAAACAAAGGTAGTTTGTTGAGCTTTGCATGAATTATCTCCCACACCTTCTTTAGCTTGATCATTGAGGCCTCAAGATTTTTCCATTTTTTGTTAGGAGGGATACATTCTATATAATATTTAACCCACCTACCCTCCATGACTTCAAAGTGAGACATCAAAGGGATGGAGTGATTGTTACATAAGGCTTTATCCTCTAGCCAACAATCCCTCCAAAAACTAATCTTGTCACCCTTCCCCAGTCTCCAAGTAAGGTCAAGTCGAAGATAAAGGCAATAAGCCTTCAAAAATTTCTAAATGTTTGAGCCACATGGTAGCTCATAGGAAAATGTATTGTCAACTCTGTTATGCAAATACTTGGCCTAAAGAAACTTGCTCCATATCTTATCCCTCTTATAATATATCCTCCAAGAAAGCTTAGTACCCAACACAAGATTCATAGCTTTGCATTTTCTTATGCCTAGGACACCTTAAGCCTTTGGCTTGCACACTTCATCCCACTTAACCAAATTATATTTGAACTATTCTTCACATCCCCTCCACAAAAAGCTCCACCTAACATCTTCCATTTCCTTTCCGATCTCGCTCAATGCTTGAAAAACAAACATCATATAAACATGCATTGCAAAAAGAAGGCTTTGATGAGGGTAATCCAACCCGACAAGGAGAGCCACTTGTCTTTCCATGAAGCCAACATAGTTTGCAATTGATTTGTGACCCCACTCCATTCTCTGGCAGACGATCTATTATTGAAAAGAGGCACGCCAATATATTTTCTCAAGAGAGAGCCAAGCTCAAAGTACAAAATACGTTGAATCTCCAATTGCCCTAAACGCTTAGCTTTTAAAAGAAAAAATATTTTATTTAGATGTATTCACCTTCTGCCCAACCACAACCTCGTATTTATGCAAAACCTTCTTCAAGGTGCTATCCTCTTGAGCCTTTGCAACCCCAAAAAGTAAAGTGTTGTCAACAAACTAGATGTGGGTTAAATTATTTGTCTCCTAAAACTTGTAATCCAATCAAGTTGCCAACCCTACTTTCCTTAATCAAGTTGCAACCTAAAATCTCAACAATAATTAGAAAGAGGAAGGGGGATAGGGGTCCCCTTGACACAACCCATGCTTAGCATAGAAAAACTCTTTGGGAACTCTGTTCACCAACACAACATAGGAGGGAGTAGATATTTAGTTGAGGGACCATTGACACTATGACTTATTGAATCCAAATTTCCTCATGAACTTAATTTAAAAATCCCATGAAACCCTATCATAAGCCTTGTTCATGTCCACTTTGATGATCATCCCATCTCTTTTCCTGTATTGAACCAAGTGTATTGCCTCATGAGAAATAATAATGCCATCTAAAATCTACCTATCTTTGAGAAACCCATTATGTTCCTCAGAGATAATACTATTGAGACACATTATAAGCCTCAAGGAAATGGCCTTGGAAACATCCTTGTAAATAACATTACATAATGCTATGGGCCTGAATTGGTCGAAGGATAATAGTGACTTGGTTTTGGGAATCATAGCAAGATAGGTGGAATTCCAAGACTTCAAAATTGATCTTCTTAGTATGCATTCATCTGCAACCCTCCAAACATCCTCCCCCATGATGTTCCAATATCATTGAAAAAAATCTACTTGGAACCCATCTGACCCAAGGGCCTTCCTAGTGCCTAAGGAAAAAGCAACCCTTCTAATTTCTTCCAAAGAGAAAGGATCCAAGAGGGTCTTATTTTGTAGATCAAATATTATATTGGGAATACACTCAATCATCTATTTTTGAGTGTTGTGATCAACAACACCTGGGGCACCTAAAAGATCAAGGAAAAAATTCTTGCCTTCAATTTTGATAGCATCAATATCTTCAAGAAGCATGTTATATTCCTTGTAGATATGCAAAATCTTGTTGCGCTCCCTCCCGATCTTAGTAGACAACTAGAAGAACTAAGTATTTCTATCACCTTCTTTTATCCACTTGACCCTTGACTTCTATAATCAAAATATCTCTTCCATTCTTAGAAGCTTGTTGTGTTCTTCCATGAGCTTGATCTCCTTGTCCTTAATTTCACAAGTATAACCAAAATTGGAAATGAGGCCCTCAATATTCTTTAACTCCCCTTCCACCTTACTTTTGTTTATAAAAAAGTTACCCATCACCTCCCTATTCCAACTTTTGGCCTCCCTCCTAAAAATCTACAACTACTTCTCCACTATATCTGCCCACCAGAGTTTCAAAATTCAAGTGTTCAAACCAAAAGGCCTCCATCTTGAAAGGAACTCCAAGTGGTTTATTAGAGCATCTCAAGGAGACAATGATAGGTTTATGATCAAACCCACCAAACTACACCACCTTCATAAAGAACTCACCTAGATCAAGAAGCCAATCCAAATTGAGGAAGAATTAGTCCAATCTACATTGAATAAAATCAACATCCAACCTCTTATTACTCCATGTAAACCAACCATATTTGGGCCCAATATCCACTAGTGTAAGATCATCACAACACCTCTTAAAACTTGTAGAGCCATAACAACCAAGGGAAGAACCACCCTATTTATCTTCCAGGGAAAGAATAACATTAAAATCACCCCCAAAAACCCAATTTTGATAGGAATGGGAGGTTTTGAGGGAGTGGAGGTAGTCCTAAATCATAAACCAATCATCTTTTGTATGAGGCCCACAAACATTAGAAACCATAAAGAGACTTTCAAACCTCACATCCTGACACTTGACAAAGAGATACAATTTTCTTGCCTCGAAAACAAAGCAACATAGATAATTATTATTCCAAATAATAGCCATTCCACCACCAATAGATCCATCAACACTATAACGTATCCCATCACCATTAATCCAAAACTTGGAGATTAACTCCTTGAATTTAACTTCATCGATTTTGGTTTCATGTAAAAGCACCACATCTAGAGCCTGAAACTCAATCATTCACTTTAGGAAGTTATGTTTTTCAGGGCCATTGAGTCCTTTAATATTCCAACTGAGCACCTTCATTGAGCAACCACATAAGGGAGGTGCTCACCTCCCAAATAAAGGAACCTTCTCATCGATACCTGAAAACCATTTTCCAAATCCTGTAATGCTTTAGAATTTTCCTTCTACACCTCTAACTTCCTGCCCTTATTGTTGCTACCCCTTGTGTCAACAAAGAGGGTTGACTTACTTCCAAATTTCTTGGTTCTCCTAGTTGCTATGCTCCAACTATTTTCTTTTTCATCAGAAATACTCAAACACCCCGCTGCATCTAGTTCGGGGGGTAGCTCACACCCTTGTAGCCTATTTTGGACACCTTCCAAATCTCTATCAACCTCATTACCTTGGATATTAACATCCCTTTCCTTCAAGATCTCACCTTCCTCCATAGGAGTAGGAGAGACAAATATTTTAGCAACCCCTGACCCCTTTGACTCCACCTTGGAAGCCACCACCAAATTTGACCCTTCCTACACTTTGTATAGATTGTCCATACCTTTTTCCTAACTTGGTGTCCCTAGCTCAGGACAACCAACTTTCACTAGAGAAGGATGCTCATCACCCCTGTTCTCCCTAATATATCTCTCAAGGTCCCACCTCTATTGCCACTAGCCATATGATGGGATTCTGCCTTGTGCCCTTGCAGCATGTTCAAGCTTCAAACCTTGCAGAACCTAGCCACATGCCCAAGGTTACCACATTTAAAACATTTAATCAACAACCCTTTGTATTCTATTGGTAGCACCCAAACCCCTAGAGTAGAGGACAACCTAAGGGAAAGTTGAATAGGTTTGCTAAGATTGATCCAAACACAAATTTTGGCCCCAACAGGGAGCCTACCATTGCTCTCAAATCACTCACTCCTTATGAAAATACCCAAAGAATTACCAATAAACTAGTAAATCTCATTAGATCTAAGCTCTTGTGGGAGGTAGTTAAGCTTAAACCAAATCGATACCTTTGATAGTTGCTCCAAAATTGGGTCAAAACCAGGGGACCAAGCTCGAACGTAAAGCCCAACACTACCTAAAACTACACTTTCCAATGTTCAAAATCCCATCCTGCTCAGAATCAGAGGATGAAATCATTTGAAGAAACCCTAGGGATAGGAAGTTGATGATAGGGAAGGAACCCTGCCAATTTTTTTCACACCATTTGATAATTTGAACCAAATTAGGCCAAGCATCCAATGAATTTGGAAATCATAGTGGTATGTTTTAAATTATCTACCTTGCTACAAAGAAGATGATTTGGTATGGAAATGTTATGTGAACCACCAACAATGGAAAGATTAACATTTTTAACTACAACTTTCATTTTAGGCCCTCCATCCCTGGCCTTTAAATCACCTTGCTCCGCCTCAAGGAACAAGGCCCCAAGTGCTCGCTCTTCATCCACACGTAGTCTATACACATCACCATCCTTAGCACATTCTTGGCTCACATGCACTGAAACCCCGCCTTCACTCGATTCACACATCCTCACTTCATAGGTTTATCAAGGAATATTTTCATAAAATATAGAAAGTGAAATAAGAATAGGTTCTTGCTTCTAATTTTCTAAAGAACTATGAGAAAGAGGGTTTTGTCACAACTTTTGATGCAAAGCAACATTTTGTATCTTATTTGGTTTTTGTGTATGTAAGGGACTGTATCGAAAAATATATTTTTTTTGGTGTGAATTATTTGTTAAAAAAAAAACATTAGACCTGTAAAAGGTTATAAGCGTGTTTGGTTTCTCATTTTATAGAAGGGAATTATAGGCCTTATTTTAGGATTCTTGGAAGTTGTGAATCTGGTCCAACTAGATAAGTGTTTTTGACATTTGTGAATTTTAGACAAAAAATTTGTATCTGCTTCATGTAATAAAACATTTTTTTGATCGATATAATCAAAGACTATCAAAGTCTTTATTATAAATTTTGGTGTAATGATACTATAAGATATTTGTGAATAAGAAACATGCAAATAATTGAAAAAGGTTATTCGTTGTCAAGAACAACTATCATCTGAAATTTTGATTTGTAGCTTTGTTCTATGACAAAATTTTGATTTTTTTCAAAAGAGTTATGCTATTAACCAAAGGGTAGGAAAACAAATAAAATAATGAAGTGAACAAATATGGGAAAAATAAAAACACAAAGTCGATTAACTTCTAGAATAAATAATATATTTTAGAATAATTATATAAATTCAATATATCAGATCAAATAATATATTATTCAATATTAATTAATAATTAATTTTATCATAAGAATTAATCTTGTAAATAAAGGTTACCCTTTTATAGTTTTTTAAAGCTTATGCGATATTGCCATGTGGATTTTCAAATCCAATTGTAGAAAGGAAAATTTGTAGCAAAATTGATCATGTTAGAAAGGTGTGTTGTGGAGACAAGTGTATGATTCAATAAATACTATAGAAAAGAGAAGTGTAGGAAAGGTTAAAACTCAAAACAATTGTGAGAATGGTAGGTGGACCTTTTTTGTACTTAATTCTTATTGAAAGGAAGCAAGAAGCAAAGAGAATTGAAATTAATAATTGTTTATTATTAATAGTAAATATATTATAATAAGTATAATATATTATAATAAGTATAATATATTATAATAAGTATAATATATTATAATAAGTATAATATATTATAATAAGTATAATATATTATAATTAATAATAGTGATAATATATTATTATTTAACTAATATGAAATAATTAATTAATATATTATATAATATTTTTTATTATATATTATATTATATGGTAGAAAAGTATAAATATTATGTTAACAATTATAAATTATAGTATGTTAATGAGTATAAATATTATGTTAATGATTATATATTATATTATGTTAATGAGTATAAATATTATGTTAATGATTATATATTATATTATGTTAATGTATTATATCCCCTCAATTAAAATACTATATTTTTTATATAGTATATTATAAAATATTTAGATATAATATGTTATTAGATAATTATATTGTATATTATTACTAGATATTTACTACTTAAAATTGATATTATAGTTTATTATTATTTATTGTTATGTTAATGAGTATATCCCACAATGTTTCCTATGGCCCGTCGATTCACATAGAGTGCAAGAGGGCGAGCTTGTAGCATTGTGTGATATAATAAATATAGAAATATTAAATATTAATGTATCATTATATTATTCATAATATTAAATGTTTATGGTATTATGTGTTTTTGATTAGGAAAACATGTTTTGAAGGGTTCTTGAAACCCTGTACAAAAAAGGCAGGTTGCTAATTAAAAAGACCATTAAAACCAAGAAGCACCCAAGCAAAAGACCAACCATCAACTAAACCAATAGTAGGAAAACAACAAGAATAAGACCAAGAAATAGACAAAAAGGAGGTAGCTTCTATTGTAAATTCTTAAGAATTCTCATTGCGTCCACATCCTTAACAATTACTTTATCATGCATCTTGACCACATTATCAAGCTCCTTAACAAACACCAAACCACCTTACTTCGTTTTGCTCCTAGTTCGAATGTAGGGTCCATCATCTTTACCAGTCTCAACATTGCACAATGAGGATGCCTCCTTTAGGTCTTGTATCGCCTTCCCATCAAGAAACTGCTTACTAGTCCATTACCTGGCTTTTTTATTGAGAACGGTTAGACCCTTCGCACTGCTTTGCAAGGAAACACAACTCACAAAAACTAGGGTAGCAACATCAACCAAAATCTTCAAGACTTTTTGTTCAAGAGCTATTAGTATGGTTTCATGATCAACCTTAAGCTTATCCACTTCCACCACAAACCTATCAAGGGTACTATGTATCACTTTGACCTTTTTGTCCATCGAAGAATCCATAGTATTGCATTCAGTGAGTGTCACATTGCATTAGGCCACAAAATCAATCTTTGAATGAAGAGACTTAACCTCATTAAGAATCCATTTCAACAACAAGAAAATCTATTACCAGTCCCCTCCCTCACCAGGTGAAAAGCATCATTGCCATCCATAAATTGGAGAGCTTCAGTTATAGAATGCAACTTACCATTTGGGGTGACCATCTTCTTACTAGTTGCATCCATCTTCTCTCTAGTCACCTCCAAAGATTTAGCCTCAAGGTCAATCACTTTATCAGGTTATAAGTCTTTGTCCTTCCTTTGCATTGAATCCTCAGGCACGAACTCCATACCATCCACTGACTCTTCAAAAACCTCACCAATCTTCCCCTTAACTTTCCCCACAGTAGGGGCTCCTTTTACCATAGTCTTCCCCACCTTCTCCATTTTGTCGTCTCCTAACTAAATTCTTCTTTTAACCCCAAGTGGGGGAGGAAAGTTAACCTTCTTCCCATAATATTTTTTCTTCTTAGATGAACCAATCCCTTCCCCACCCTCCTCCAAATCCACACCCTTTATAGCTCTCGACCGAGGAGATTTTTCCTTCTTTGCAACCTTCTTCACACTAGCCTTTTACTCCCTCATCCCATTCCAAATCAGCGAAGGACCCCTCTGACTAAGCAAAGGAGTCCTCATCTTTGGTCCTTTTTTTGGAGGATTTCATAGGATCATCCCGAGGATCCTTAAAATACTAAGACCCAGTCTCCCCCCTTCATTACAATCTAAATTTTCCCCCATGTCAAGCTTAGAGGGATCATCTTTAACCTTATGCCCCTTATGTAATTTAGGAGTCTCAATTACATAAGTGGCCTTAATATGTTCAACTAGTAGGAGCATGAAACCCTTATGCAAGTAGGGATTGTTTAGATTCTTATGATGGTATTGAATGCCATTCTCAAGAGACATCAACAAATAATAGGGGAAAGAGATAGCCTTGTTATGTCTAAAATGACTAAGAAGCATGAAATGGTAACCGTAAATCATAGAAAACCTACCATCTAGCATGAAATATGTCATGATGACCATCACCACATACCTCTAGATAGGTTTCAAGGAATTTCTGTCATACCCACTACTGCCCACCTTCTTTAGCTTCAACTTTTCATTGTATTTCAAGAAATTTTCCACAATAGATTTTGTAGCCAACCTCTCCCTGTAGAATTTTCTACCTTTAGAGGAGAGGCCCGACACCTTAGCAATTAATTCCTCAGTAATAGTGACCTAAATCCCAAAAAATTGCAGAACCCTATTCTTCCAGCCACTCACAAATTCTTGCAACACCTGTGAATCAAAGTCGTGAAGCTTCAATAAATAAGGCGTCACACCACCCTTCTCCAAGATATTCCAAACTAAACCATTTTCCATGGTCTCTTCGCAAGTTACAGGCTCTATCTGACACTTATCCACACCCATCTTGATTTTTCCACTAGAAACCAGAGCTTCTTCCTAAAAAAAGAAAACTGTTGCAGAACACAAGATGCAACAAAGCATAAAGAGAAGTTGAACACCCATAAAGCGTGTAATACTAACATATTCAGTATTGAAAGGAATAATGAAACTACACTTCTAAATATTTCCCATATCATTGCCACTAAAAACTAGGTGAATGAGCCAGACAAAATGTCTAATTAAAATTAATATGCATTTAATTTTAGACACCCTTCCATCTAGTGCTTGGAACATGTGACTATTTTTCATCATTTATGATGGATATAATTTCAATTGGAAGGACATCATTAGATTCCCAACGCCTAGGTGTGATCACCCCAAAGTTGGCAATGCAATCAACAATATTATTAGCCTCTTAATAGATATGAGAGACATAAACATCATCAAAAGAACCCAAGATTGCTAAAGAATCATGAATTAAATGTTCAATAGTCCAAGAGGGAGGGCTAATTCTCTTCAAACAATTAATCACATTTGAGGAATCCCCTACCAACCAAAGTCTTCTGAGCCCCTTCTCTTGAGTTAATTTTAAGCCATGGTAGGATAAACAATTATTATATGTTATTATTAATTGTATTATTCATCTTAGCTCGTGAGCTTCAATATATGTCATTGGGATGATCTTGCAGTTACGGGGAAGTCAATTTTATATAAATTTTTTTTGTTAACCCAAAGGTGTCTCCGCGACTCATCTTAACACGTTCCCTTTATGGGGCAAGCTGAGTCGAGACTATTCCCCTATGGATGCATGCAATAGCCCACAAACCACATGCATTGAGTAAGCTCGAGCCTCAAAGTCGAACCTGGAACTAGTGGAGAGAAAACCCACGACCCAAGCCAACTACACTACTTGTGCAGGCTTAGTAAAGTATATATAAAATTAGATTATAATATTAGTCAATAAAACATTATTTAGAATAATTATATAAATTCAATAGATTGGAACAAATAATATATTATTCAATATTAATTAATAATACTAATTGATGTTATCACAAACATTAACCTTTCAAATAAATGTTTCTCTTTTATAGTTTTTTAAAAGCTTGAGCGATGTAGTCAAGAACAACTATGATCTAAAACTTTGATTTATAGCTTTGTTCTATAACATGATTTTGATTTTCTTCAAAAGATTTATGCTATTAACCAAAGAGCAGGAAAGTGAAGTAAATAATGAAGTGAAGTAAGTTGGAACAACTATAAAAAAAAAACACAAAGTCGATTACCTTATAGAAAAAGAGTAACATATGTAAACTAAGTATGCATTAAATATGAAAACAATAACTAGTGCACAAAGTAAATTATTTTAAGCAATTTATAAAAACATATAATATCAATAACAAATCCCTCCAAGGTTTTGTTATTAAGAAAATGATCTCATTGTAATGTATATAGGGATTTATAACTATTGTCATATCTATTTGTTAGCTCATTGAATTTTGTTGTTTTTTCCCAATTTGATAATGGGCGACATTTCTTATTAGTGAACTAGAAGGCTTACTAATTAAAGGTCTATGTGTACTTGTAGTTGAATCTAATTTAGTGGAGTTGTTTCTTAGATTATCATTTCTATCTACTTATGGTTTTGTGTGGACATTTCTCATTGTTGCAGATCTCAATTCATATCACAATAAAGCCATATTTAATTAAAAGCAAATTTTAATGCATTATTCGAATGAAAACTATGAAATAAATATTTATCGAAGTAAATGTTTAATACATAATTATAGAACCATTCATAGCATTGATTGTGAAATGATTGTGTAAAAAATACAACACAAGAGTGTTAATGAAATATCACTCGAAGATGTTTCAATTGAAAGTATATATTGATTTTATGAACAAAAAATTACAATATTTGTTTTCAAAAATAGTTAGGACTGGCTAAGAGCTAATCTACTCATGGAAAAATCACACTCTGCAACATGTCAAAAAATAAGATTCCAATTCATTTTTATAAAAACAAGGGAGCAAGAATCTCAAAAATTTGAACAAATGTCATATTTACAATTTAAAATTATTCAAAGAATAAGACAAGAATGATACAAATTCTTAGGATAAGACAACAAATTCTTGAGCGGTTCAAAAATGATCATGAAATAGTTGCACAAGTTGAAATCGATGTCGAATATGTCCACGTCTATTCTTATACTACTTTAACCATGATTTGTCGTCATCTTCAATTGGCCATTTGAATTCCAAAATATTTTGGATTTTATTGTTGTGGAGATTGCATTTTGCATCCATAAGTGCTCTTTTTTCTTTAATAAAATTATCTAAATTAGATTCTAACTTTATCCATTCATTAATTGCATTATTTAGTATAGCCAAGTTTGGATTAATTGTCAAAAAAATAAGAGAAGAGGTTGACAGGTTTGCAGTCCCAAATTCTACCTTCCAAGATTCAAGAGGCTTCACAATTCCAAAATTGTCCAAAATCTTAGGCATCACTCCCTTTTCCATTGCTTTAAACATTTTGATATTATTTCTCAATTACATGTTTATCTTGGATGGAAATGTTGAAATTTATCCAAGTAGCGCTATAGAACCAAGATCCTAATACCTGCAAGAGACAACAAACAAACACATTAGAAGATTCAAATGCAAGTTAAGATCAAAGTTCCCCATAAAATCCATTTAACAATGTTCAAAATAGGAGTGAAAGCAAGAATACAATGAAAGAGCAATGAAATAGATTAAATTCTATTAAGATCATGCAAACTCTTGATCTTATGGGGGAGTTGGTGCCAATTTGATGTGGAAATTGGCCCTTTCCCAACTCCTATGCAAGCTCTTGATGATTTGATGATGATTGATCCACTTTGTTGAAAATTCAAGTGTGCTCCAAGATGAAAAACCTGCATAACCTAGCTATGACTTGATGAAATGGATGATAATTGCTATGCTTGAGTATGGATTTGAGTATAGTAAGTTTGCTCAAATTGTGGATGATGAAATGAGGAAAGAAACCTCTTTTTATAAAAAGACAAGATGGAGAAATGCCCAAAATGAAGTAATGTGGAACTAAATTTCAACCAATGGCCAAGTGCCACTTGTCAAGATGAGAATGGATGAGGGATGTGCACATTTTGATGAATGTGCCTATAAATGCAATTAGGTGGAATTTGAAAATAATGAAATAACATGTAAGAGGGGAAAATGAATGTCTTAAATGCCACTTGGCTCAATGCAAAGATGAAATAAATGTCTTGTTGGAAGGACAAAGTCCACTTGGAAAGATTTCAAATTTGGAAGAATATTCCTCTATTATGCCATGTTGAGAGAAAATAGGGATTTAATAAATGAATTAAATCTATTTTCATGTGCAAGTGGCAAAAGCTAGAGGATGGGACATGAATTATGGTTAAATTAATAAAGAATTAATTAATTTAATGAGAGATTAGATGATGTGACAAATTTGACTTGGATTTATGAATTGATTTAAATCAAAGATGAGAGGAATGTGATTTGAGAGATAATTAAATAAATATTTTGTTTTATTTAACTAAAGGGGATGATTGGTTAGATTAAATTAAATAAGGTTTTAATTTATTTAATTTAATGAGATGACTCTAGATATTAATTAAATAAAAATTGATTTATTTAATTAAATAAAGGAGCTAGGGTTAATTTGATTAGATTGATTTATTTAATTAACGAGAGAGAATGACTTAATAAGATAAATGATTTATTTAATTAAGAGAGGAAAATTGATGAATTTAATCAAATAAGTGTATTCGATTAAATGGTTAGATTGAGGGATGATTAAGGATGAAATGGTGTTAGTAGTTGGGATCATGCGTGTAATGCCAATCAATACATTTTACGTGTCTACAAGCGCAATAGCCTCACTTTTTATGTGACTGCTTTGGGAGAAAAATTGCCAAATTTTGCAAATTTCATCAATTCATCAATAGTTGTTGTTCTTGGTATCTACAGACCTTGAATTGGTTGGAGAGAAGTTACCTTCTCAATATGCTTGATAAAAGCATTTTTTAAATTATTAAAATTTTACCACGCATCTTCTACCCTATGCAGGATGTTGGATAACCTGGATGCCACACAATATCATGAATATTTTAGTAACAATTTCATGAGCTTCAACTTTAGCTACCACTTCATCTTCTTTGGTGTACCTTAGCTCCTCCATTTTTTAATTTCTCCTAAATGATATTTCTTGTCTTGTGAACTGGTTGTAGCTGTGATTACTAGAATAGATCTTTCTTTGAGAGAAGGTAGTAAACTTTGCACTTCATTATACCCATTCAAAAAAATTCGTACTTCCCTTGCAATTGTTCATAGCTATCATACAATTTCTTGGTATGCCTCGCTAAATAGTGTAAAGTTGACTAAAATAGATGCATCTTGAACTAGACACGTATTTGTAACTCTCTTTATGACAAGGCTTCTAGTCAAGTTTCCTAAATTTTTTGCTACTTGGGGTTTATTTGTTGGTGGGGCTAGAGCCCAGATAACTAAAGTTTCAAATTTTAAGTTGAAACCAGAGTTGAAATAGGCTTTCTCTACTTTCTCTTTAGTAGAAAATGAATCATCATATTGGTTCCTAATTGTATTAAGTATTATAGCTAAAGCTATATCCCATTCTAGCAATAACAATATCCCAAAACCTTGTACCATTTTTATCACCTCATCAGGAGTCGTATTATTAATCCTCATATTTATTTTATTCAATATGTCTCAGGTTATCTTGTCCACTTGTGAGGGGTTAGCATTCTTCTTTGCCTCTACTAACTTGTCATGCAACTATTCTCTTTTTGTTCTCAATATAAAATCTATTAATTCCTTTGATTTGACAAAGTCATCATCACTAATGAATTGTGTACATGCCAAGGCTCTTATATCATTCCTCTCCTTACTTATATCCTTAGACTAACTCCTAGCCTATCTTCAGGGATACCAAGGATTTGGACCCTTGGTGGCATAGGTAGAAGTTGGTTTACTTCTTCCTCTTCACATTTTCTTTGACATATTTGTTTTACTAGTTTCCTCTTCTACATTCATAGAACAATCCTGTTGGAAATGTATCTCAACTTACTGGCTTGATGTGGAAGCGTTGTGTTCTCCTATCTCCTTGAATAACCAGAATGTCCTTTATCGGCAGGACCTTGTTCTCTGTCCCAACGATGATCTGGTGGTTCTTCATCGGCAAGACATTGCATGGTCGATGATACCTCACCTGATCTCTCCACAATGGTATGATAGTTTGTGGTGTTGGTGGCTTGTTCTATCAACATGACTTGGATCTATCGGTGGGACCCTAACAATAGTCCCAATGACAGACTAATAAAGTTCTTTGGTCGGTGGGAAACTATGTCGTCAATGTGACTCTGTTTTTAGTCCCAACGATAGAATGATATGACAACATCGACAAGACTCTAAAGGTGGTCTCCTCAATGGACCGATGATCACGTGGAACTTCATCGACATGACTTGCTTGTATCGGTGGGAAATGATATGAAGTCTCCTCGATATGGTGATAAGGTTGGTCGACAGTGTACCGTGAAAAGCTCATATGGGTGTGACAATGAGTGATCGGTGGGACATGGTCTCTTGTCTCATCGATACTTCGATGGCTATTTTGGTTTTGTGGGTATTACACTCATCGGGCGAGACTCAAACATATCAGCGAGAGGTTTGTGGTTGTCTCATCGATGGCTCAATATGGTAACTGCTAAGTGACAGTTTGTCTGTTGTTACGAATGGGAACCAAATTGGTATGTTTCTTGCATGGGTCTAGTTATGTAGATTAGTTGTAATTCTCTTAGAAGGAAAATGCTATAATGTGTAATGCGTTGTAATAATGTTTTGAGTTGAGTTGTGAGTCTGATGAGAGAGAACAAGATTGAACATGAATTGTAATACTGCTTGAATTGAGAGTGTGAATAGACATCTGAGAGCAACAAACTGTAACTCTATATGTGGACTTTGTTCATTGTAATACAAAGTGTTTTTGCTTGGTGTGTGGGTTTTTCTCCCAAAAGGGTTTTCCCATGTTAAAATTGGTGTCCATTATGTGGTTGTGTTAAATTTGTTTTGATCAGTTATTCTGCTAATGTGCATCTTTAATGAACTGTAATTCGAAATTAAACCATATGTCTGCATTCTCTTCTTAGAATTAGCATTAGGAAAGTGTTTATGCACCTCTGCTTTCCTTACAAATCCACCAATTGTGGATGTTCAAGTCTTTTTCTCTTCTTTTATTGTTGGTCTATACGAGGGATTGAAATTGTAGGTTCTATATGCATTTGTTGTACTTATAACAATTGTGGTATTTGTGGGCCCCTTGCTATTTGGTATATCATTACAATTTCTTAAGGGTCTTTGTCATCTTGAGTTCTTTCCTCAATTTTCTTCTGAAGTGGCTTGTACTTGTGAAAGTGTTGATGTTATTTAGTATAATTTTTATTCTTCCAATACCATTTGTTACTTCATGGAAGGCATTAGGGTAATTGAAATTGTAGGTTCTATACGAGGGATTGAAATTGTAGGTTCTATATTGTTGGTCTATACGAGGGATTGAAATTGTAGGTTCTATATGCATTTGTTGTACTTATAACAATTGTGGTATTTGTGGGCCCCTTGCTATTTGGTATATCATTACAATTTCTTAAGGGTCTTTGTCATCTTGAGTTCTTTCCTCAATTTTCTTCTGAAGTGGCTTGTACTTGTGAAAGTGTTGATGTTATTTAGTATAATTTTTATTCTTCCAATACCATTTGTTACTTCATGGAAGGCATTAGGGTAATTGGATTGTCCTTTCTTTATTTTTTTTCTTTACAAATAGTGGCCCATTTTGTTATTTTATCCTTCACTTCTTGTTCTGTCAAACAATTTTTGATGACATCTTCAAAAACTTTCTTGTGGTGAAAGCCTCCCAATCTAGCATTAGTTTTGATTGAACCAATAAACCTTTCAGGGTCAAAATATTTGTTGATGTCCAAGCTCATTCTATAAGATTGGAGCATGAGATAAAGACATTCTAATCCCTCTTTGTTTGTGCAAATAAAATCTAAAAATATCAAGCATGTTGGGGAAAATTATCCCTTTTTATATCCTCAAATGGAACTTGTCACTTTCGTTTATTTTCCAGATTATATCCATGTATGTTATTTTTATTGGTATCGTCTTGGAAAAAATGTGTGGTGTTATAGGAGACCCATATATTCGAAGTACTATGGAATTTACATGTAAGAACCAATCTCTCCAGTTGTGAGCAATGCCTAGATCAAGTGTCCTATTCTTTAGCCTTAGTAAATCGAGAACTTCCTTAGGCAACCTGTCTTGCTTCACACCTATGTAGAGGAAAAAGGTGTTGTACATGTGCAAGAAAATAATTGTTTCAATGAGTAAAATAAATATTTATTTTTGGTGCATATTTAGGAGATGCGTTTAGCCACATTAAATATTTATTTAGGTCCACTTGTAAAACTATATGTGATATTGGTTAGATATTTTATGTGTGAGTTGCACATGAAAAAAGTATTTAATATTGAGAAAATTAATACCAAAACAAAAATGTTAGGGTCAATGGTTTTACCTTACAATTTGGTTATTTTGTGTGAGCTTTGATTTTATAAAAGCCCATATTTAGTGGTTGAAGTTGACTGGTTTGATTATTGGTTGTTTGGCTTGACTATCATTTGTGTTGAGCTGTCTTGTTGAGTGTATATGTGAAGCATGACATGGGAAGTGTGGTTACATGATTGGACACATGAATGATGCATTAGAGGAGCTTGATGTTTTATAAGTATTCATGGAGACTTTATAAGCATATTGTAATGTTTTCATTAGCAAATGATTCATTGAGTGTTGACGTTTTTAGAGGCTGGGTTTTCCCTCTTGATGGTTTTCCCTAAGTATATCTTGTGTTATTTATTTTACTAGTATGGTTATTTTACATAAGCTTGTATGCATGCTTTTATCTCATACAATTGTGTAGGAATGGTTTGATCATTTTGTCATTTTCCTAACAAAAGGAAAATATTAACTTTAGGAATAAGAGGCTTGACCTAGAGATTCAAACAAGGGGAGTGGTAGGTAGGGGAAAAATACCAACAAAAAAGCTAAAGACCAACACATAATATCCCATAGGAGAATCAACCCACATCAACTCATCAACTTTGGCTTGTTGAGGAACTTGAAAACTAGCCAAAATATTTTGGAGTCTACCAAGAATAAGGAGGAAATCTAGAGGGGATTAGGTAAAAAGAACCTTTTCCAAGTTCTCGCTAAGTCATAAAACTTAATATAGTCTACCACCATAATACTCATAGCTTCCTTCAACAACTCATGGATTGGGGATAATCCATAAGGTGATCCAACAACCAATTATCATCCCATAACCAAACATTTATCCCACCCCTAACATTCCATTTTACTCCTCTCTTCAATATAAATATGCTCTTACACGAACATTTCCAAAGACATGATCCCTACGAGAGATCACAATTGGAGATAATAGAAAGAGGGTTACTATTCCCCAAATATTTGGACCTAACAATAGAAGTTTGTTCTTTGTTTTCTTTAAGTAATCTCTATACCACCTTAGTGAAAAGAACAATCTTAAACATTTTCATTTTTCTAATTCAAAAACCATTCTATTTTTTAGGGAGGTAGACCTAATCCCAATGAATAGGAGGGATCTTTCTTTTTTATTTTGAACCTATCCACATAAAATATTTCTCAAATTGGTCATAATTTATTTGTAATCCTAGTTGGAAGTCAAAAGATAGACATAAAGTGCACTGGAAGGTTTTGCAAAGTAGATTTGATTAGTTACAACTTAATCGGTTGGTTGAGAAGGCTCCCTTTCCAACCAACAAGCTTCCTTTGAAATCTTTCTAAAATATTAGAGAAAAAAACCCTGAAGGATGTTGCCTTTGAAAATAGGCATGCCAAGATAGATTGAAGGGGAATCTTACATTTGACAATCTATAGTGTTGACAATCTTCATTTGCCTTGCTAGAAGAGTATTCACAGATAATAAGCTACTTTTTTATAAGTTTGTTTTTTGACCTAAAGCTTTCTCATAATCTTGGAACAATATATTATTATAAGACCCCTAATATTTTGCTAACTACATAAAATTCATTACACTATTCATATAAATATAATTATATAGGTATTTTTAAAATAACAATTGTAATAAAATTTAAACTGTATATTTTAATATTAAATTTATAGTTTTGTATTTAAAATTTTATTCTTAAACTTTGTTAGTGTGTATGTCAAGATAAAGTGAGTCACATGTTGATTTTTGTAGCTCGAAAGGTGGAATGTGGAGTTGCTTTAAAGCAATTTGAGTTGGATTTTCAACAACACAGGATTTTTATTTATTAATAGAATGTTTCTGAGTTTGTGAGGTTGAGATAAACAAAGAGTGATTTTATGTGTGCTTTAAAGCTAAGTAATGTAAGGAAAGTTTCTTTTCTTGCACATTGATTTAAAATAGTTGAGGCTATATATGTAAGATTGTTGTAGCAAATCAGTATTGTATTTTCGAAAGGAAAGTTTGTTGTTAGACTGAATAGAAGATCCAACATTTGTAGGTTTTTCCCCACATTGGGGTTTCTTGGGTATATTTGTGATTAGCTTCTTGTTATTTTTGCTTCTGCTATTATTAGTTGTTAATTAACCTAGTGTATTAATTGTTAATAATTAGATTTCTTTTCTGTGATTTTATTGTGCAATTAATTTGTTACTAGGTTATACGAAATTAACATGGTATTAGAGCTTTAAACTCTGAATATGAAGCCAAAATTTGTGACACAGATTTCAGGAAAAAAAATTAGAATTTTGTCTCCAATTTCTTTTGTGACTATGGCAACCAGTGTTCAATATGAAGACATGATTGAGGGTACATCTAATTTCTTACAGTGGAAGGTTCAGATTACATCCATTCTCAAGGAGAATAGATTGTGGATCTATGCTAGTACAAAGGTGACACCACCAATAAATGATCCTATTTCCCTAGATTCGCATGAAGTCAAGGAGGCCAAGGCTTAGAGGATTATTCTTGATGGGGTAAGAGATCATCTAATTCCTCATCTATTGGGGAAAGACACCACCAAGGAGATGTGGGAAACACTCACAAAGCTTTATCAAAGTGACTATCAGAGTCATAAGATGATGCTCAAGGACAAATTGCATGATAACACCAAGATGTCCAAAGGCGAGAGCGTGACCTCTTACTTGTCCAAGCTAACACAGGTCAGGGATGAGCTAGCTACTATTGGACAGACAATTGCTAAAGATGAGTTGGTACGTATAGCCTTGAATGGTTTTTCGAAGCACTAGGAGGTGTTTGTCAAGTGTGTTGTCGACAGAGATTTCCTACTCGATTGGGTGAGGCTTTGGGATTATTTTGTTTAGGAGGAGATTTGTGATAGTGCTCATCAAGGAGATCAGACGAAGAAGGGTCAAGACAAAAAAAATCTTGCTCTTGCAAGCAAGGGCAAGAATAAATCCAATAAAGAGCAATCAGAAGGTTCTTCTTCCAAAAGTGGGAAGAAGAAATAACTAAGCAAGATAAAATGTTTTTGCTGCCATCAGTTGGGTCACTATGCCAGTCAGTGTTCAAATAAGAAAAATAAGGACAAGCAGAAGAAGAAAGTTGCTGCTACAACAGAGGTGGATGAGTTTGCATCATGATTTGAGAATGAGTTTTCTCTCATTGCTTGTATCTTGAGTTCAATTGCCAACAGGGTATGGTATATTGATAGTGGGGCTTCTTGCCACATGACAGGAGTCAAAGAATGTTTCACCAAGTTGGAGGAGAAGAAGTTGGATTCTTATATTGAGCTCGAAGACAATGCCAAGTATCATGCAATTGGTGTTGGCACAGTCAAGTTTCAGAGGGAGTCCGATAAACCTTTGTTGGTGGAGGATGTGTTGTATGTCCTTGCCATGACAAATAATTTAATCTTCGTTTCTACTTTGGAAGACAAGGGTTACATTGTGACCTTTGAGAGGGGAAAAGTCTATATTCATCCCAAGGATTCCAAGGTTGCAAAAGTGATTGGAGTCAGGCATGGCAACTTGTTTCAGTTACAATTTGAGCTAGCACATGCGTTGGTAAGTAGCTATAGTGGGCTAGGAGAATTGTGGCACATGGGGATCTGGCTCACCTTCACCATGGAGCACTTAATATTCTCAAGGAAATAGTGATGGGGCTGCCTAAGATGAAGATAAATAATCATGAGGTGTGTAAGGGTTGTGATTTTGGGAAATATGCCAAGACCAGTTTTCTAAGCAGTGACACTAGATCCAAAGGGATTTTGGATCTTTTACACTTAGATGTGTGTAGGCCCATGACAACAGTATCGTTGAATGGGTACAAGTATTTTGCTACTTTCATTGATGACTTCTCCACGAATACACAGATATATTTTCTGAAGAATAAAGATGAGGTCTTCAATAGGTTCAAAGAGTTTAAGGCTCTCATGGAGAACCAAACTGGGAGGAAGATCAAGATACTGACATTTGATAATGGAGGCAAGTATACCTCAAATGCCTTCAAAGATTTTTACGCTCAGGAAGGTATCAAGAAAGAGTTGACAGTTTCGTACAACCCTTAACAGAATGGGGTTGTTGAACGAAAAAACAGGGCTATAGTTGGAGCAGCCAAGGTCATGCTTCCTTATTAGGATCTTCCTTGGTTCTTATGGATAAAAGCTTGTAATATAGTTGTGTATTTGCAGAATAGAAGCCCTCACAAAGTGTTGGGAAAATTGACTCCAGAAGAGGCGTTCATCGGTAAGAAACTAGATTTGGGGTACATTCACATCTTTGGATGCCTTGTGGATTGTCACATTCTTGTGGAGAAGAGAACCAATTTGGAACTAATTGTAGAGAAGGGTATCCTTGTTGGGTATAGTGAAACTTCTAAGGCCTATCAAGTTTACATTCTCGCCCTTAGGAAAATAGTTGTTCGCAACGATGTGAAGTTCGAGGAAGAGAGGGCTCTTCAGAAGTCTAGCAACTTGAAGAATGAGGAAGAGCAATCACCCACAGTTGAGGCAACACAAATTCCTCAAACTTCAGTCACACAAGCTGGAGAGCAGAGCTAGTAGGCTGAGCATACCGATAAGAAGGAGGAACAAATAATTCCTTAGCCTCATATTCCTATTATCGAGAAGAGGAGAAACAAGGTGGCTGAGCAGACACTGAGAGAGGCCCAAGAATATGTTGGTGATCCACATGATTCAATCAGACAGAGAAAGGCTCCCATACATTATTCTGAGTATGTGGCACTTATGAGTGAATTAATTGAAGTAGAGCCTTCTAGCTTTTAGGAGGCATCCCAGCGCCAAGTATGGAGGGATGACATGGTGGAAGAGTATTCTTCCATCATGAATAATAACACATGGGAGGTGGTACCACGACCATAAGGTAAGTCTGTGGTGGGTTTGAGATGGCTGCATAAAATTAAGCATGTTGCAGATGGTAGTGTGGAAAAGTTCAAAGCCCAGTTTGTAGCTAAGGGGTTTTCTCAGAAGGAAGGGATCAACTATGATGAGACTTTCGCTCCAGTAGCCAGGTACTCATCCATAAGAGCTATCATTTTTGTAGCAACATAGATGCATTGGAGAACTCACCAGATGGATGAAAGATGACCTTTCTCAATGGAGTAATTGAGGAAGAGATTTACATAGAACAACCAAAAGGATTTAAAGCACATGGGAGGGATTCTCATGTATGTAGGTTGAGAAGAGCACTATATGGGATCAAGCAGGCTCCTAGGGCATGGTATTCACGTATTGATAGTTACTTGCAGAGCATGGGCTTCATCAAGAGTGAGGCAGATTCGAACCTGTACTATGTTCAGGTGAAGGGCGAACTTCTCATATTGGTGTTGTATGTTGATGACTTGTTTCTCACAGGGTCAAAGAAGCTCATAACACACTACAAGCGGGATCTTGTAGGAGAGTTTGAGATGGACTTGGGGTTGATGCACTACTTTTCTGGAATTGGAGTTGTGGCAGAAAGAGGGAGAAATCTTTCTTGGACAAGGGAAGTACTTACTTGATATCTTGAAGCGATTCTGGATGGAGAACTGTAAACCCATGTTCATGCCACTTGTGACCAATTGGAAGAAGATTGGTGCTTCCAAATTAGAGGCAATGGACCCAACTTTATACAGATAGTTGATATGCTCTCTACACCAGGCCAAACATTTGTTTTGCAGTGAACTCACTTAGTCAGTTTATGGTGGAACCTAAACGTGTGCACTGGATAGCTGCGAAGCATGTTTTGAGGTATCTCCAAGGCACAATTGATTATGGGCTGAAGTATGTTCAAAAGGATGGAGTGAAGCTCAAGGGGTTTACCGATGCAGATTGGACAGGTAGTACAACTGATTGGAAGAGCACTTTAGGGTATTGTTCCAACTTGGTATCAAGAGTAGTCTCTTGGTACAACAAGAAACAAATGTCAATTGCATTGAGTTCTACAGAGGTCGAGTATATGGCAACCAATATGGTACATGTGAGGTTATCTGGCTTCAAAAAAATTTAGTTGGGTTGTTTGATTAGGAGCTAGATCCTACAATCATTTATTGTGATAATCAAAGTTGTATCAAACTCTCTGGAAATCCAGTGTTTCATGACAAGTCAAAGCACATTGAGATCAAGTACCACTTCATCAAAGATTGTGTGGAGAAGGGGACAGTGAAGCTCCAATACATTCCTACGAACGAGCAGATAGCAGATATCCTGACCAAGGCCTTGATGAAGAGTAAGTTTAAATTCTTCAGGGACAAGTTGGGTATTGTGTAGAACACCTTTCTCGCTAAGAGAGAGTATTGATTTTTGTAGCTTGAAAGGTGGAGGAATGTGGAGTTGCTTTAAAGCAATTCAAGTTGGATTTTCAACAACAACATGATTTTTATTTATTAATAAAATGCTTCTGAGTTTGTGAGGTTGAGATAAAACCAAAAATGATTTTATGTGTGCTTTAAAGCTGAGTAATGTAGGAAAAGTTTCTTTTCTTGCATGCTGATTTAAAATAGTTGAGGCTATATATGTAAGATTGCTGTAGCAAATCAATATTGTATTTTTGAAAGGAAAGTTTGTTGTTAGGCTGAATAGAAGATCCAACATTTGCAGGTTTTTCTCCACATTGGGGCTTCCTGGGTATATCTGTGTTATTGTCTATTTGTGATTGGCTTCTTGTTATTTTTGCTTCCACTGTTATTAGTTGTTAATTAACCCAGTGTATTAATTGTTATAAATCATATTTCTTTTCTTTGATTTTATTGTGCAATTAATCTATTGTTGGGTTATACAAAATTAACATCGAATGCAACAAATGTTTAAGCAAGAATGAAGTCACATTATTTCTTTGCATTTTAAGTTAGATTTCTATAGAAAATAAAATCAAACACATTACATAAGATTACATAGATAATAACAAACCACATCACACGATATAACCTAATCTAAAACTAGATAACAAGACAATAGTAACTAGTCTATTGATTCTAAAAACAAAAAACTAGTCTACTACATCTATTTAATCTTTAAATTAATCCAAATCTCAAATTTAAATTTTTTTTTACAAATTTTAAAATTATTATAAACTCTATATTATTTAATGTTTAAGTTGTGGGTTTGCTCCCCATGGTTTTGGGTTCGACTCTGAGGTCTAGATTTAAGCGATGCACCTGTCTTGCGAGCATGCTCATTCTAGGGGGGCTAGTCTCGCTCGGCTCGCCCCTTCCCATCCCCAACTTGACAGCCAATAAGCCAAAGGCAAGGTTACGCTGGACGTTGAATTGAATCACGAGGTTACCCTTGGTATATATGTATATATATATATATATTATAAAACTAATAACCACAAACTATTAACATTTAATATTATACGAATGACCACCTAAAAATGTGGGTTCAACTTTATTAAAGAATACCAACTGTCATTAATACGAAATGACATCAATATGAACGTGTTGCTGACCCGGGCTCATATTAAATACCAACAATGCCAACAACGTACTTCGAAGCCTGAATGGCAGTACGGCATTAACAATCAAAGCAGTACGT
The DNA here is from genome assembly GCA_007258455.2 of Sequoia sempervirens. Lineage (NCBI taxonomy): Eukaryota > Viridiplantae > Streptophyta > Pinopsida > Cupressales > Cupressaceae > Sequoia > Sequoia sempervirens. Next base: position 26,454 of record VDFB02281338.1, read on the forward strand.
TCACGTGGGGATTTAAACCTCATTCGCAAAGAGGTTTACCGGCAGCCGTCCACTTTCACGGCCGGGCAGGGAAGTGAACTTGTTCGCCGCCAAACCGCTTTAGCATAACCGTGTTATCATGTGTTACGTATCAAGTGCCCTTTGGTCTTCAGGACGCGAAGATACGTCGATTGGCGGATAATATAAAAAGGCATTCCGTACTTGTATTCAATGCAGGATGACTTTAATTAATTAATAGTAATTGGTTAAGACAGGCCTCTGGTTTGAATGTTTTAGAGGCAGGCGCCCGCCCGCCATGGCGTCGTCAGCTTTTCGGAAGAAATCGACAGAGACATATTTATCACACCAATCAGAGGTCTCCTCTTCTTCGTCACCCACTCAGAAAAGCCTTGGAGGTTTCATTTTCTTCTGCAATGAAGAAACAATATCTGAGCAACTCCAGCACCACCTTTTCGGTTCATACAAACATTCTCTTTCCTCACTTTCTGCTTCTCGTTTTTCTTGTTTTTTTGCTTTCTTGATAATTAAGTAGATTGGTTGAGGAAGATCTTGTCCGTAGCTAAATTTGTGTTGTCATACTGAGAATGTGGTGGTGCAGCGATGCCACTTGAATATCTTGACAGAGTTAAAGCTATAAGGCCTGGATTACCGCTGTTTCTTTACAACTGTTCTGATAGGCGCTTACATGGTGTTTTTGAGGTATGCCATGGGTTGAGTTTTATCAAGAAGGCTAAAATTGTTTAGTTTAGTTTTGATCTTTTTATGAAGTTCTAGTGGAAATTGTGAGCTAGAGAAATATGTGAGGAAAAACCCTGTTGCTATCTGGATTCATTGTAGAGAATTAGTATTATTAGTTACAAATTTCTACTGATTGTGATAATAAGAAAAGAGGCGGTTATGTTATGATTTGTGAAGCTGGACTGGGAAAATATCCTTTGGGATGGGCAGAAGAAAAAGAAAAAGAAAAAAGAAACCCACTTCAAAAGGAAAATGGTAGCAATAAAACTAATTAAGGTCTCCTACGCTGTTCGGTTCATAATCATTAGCACCTACTTTGGACGCCATTCTTGTTCGATATTTTGAATAGTGATTGTTTCTAGTGAATGTGGTAGCAATAAGATTGATGAGATTGATAGATTGATGGATTGTTTAGTTTAGTTTTCTGGTGCTGCTTGGTCTAGATAAAACTGTCAATCATTAGCATCCACATTTGACACCATTCTTGTACTATAATTTGAATTTTAATGCCGTTAGAAAGGGAGCCATAATTCAAATTCAAAAAGGTTGAAATAAAACTGTTGGAAGTCAAGGAATTATGGGATTTTGATTAAGGTCTCCTGCTATTTGATCCTAAGAAAAATATCCATCATTAGCGCAGGAGTTCTGGAAATTTGATAGAGGTCTCCCGTGCTGCTTGGTCTACAGCAAACAGTCAAATATTAGATCCACACTTGACTCCATTCGTGTACTGTAATTTTAATGTTGATATCTATACAAATGAACTCCCAGTTCAAATTCAAGATGGTTGAAATTTAAAACTGATGGAAGCAATGGAATTCCAGGGGTTTAATGGAGTTTTGCTACATTTCTTGTCTAGAGAAAACTACCAATCATTGGCATGCCTGTCCTATAATTGAATGTTAAAGCCTTGATCCAAATGAGCCTGGATAATTCATATTGAACATGGTAGGAATGCAATTGAGCGAAGCCATGGAATTCTAGGGTTTTGATTAAGATCTCCTAGCAGTGCTTGTTCTGGATAAAACAGTCAATTATTATGGGTATTGTTCTTGTACTATTATTTAAATGTTGATGTTGGTGCAGAGGAATCCATAATTCAAATTGAGGATGTTAGGAATAAAATTGACAGACCGCCATGGAAATTCTAAGGTTTTGTTTAACATTTCTTATGATGCTTGGTCTAGAGAAAAAAGTCATTCGTTAGAATCCACTTTAGGCACCGTACTGGTACTACTATTTCATGCCGATGTTGCCACAAATGGACCCTTAAATATGGTAGCAATTAAATTAGGGGAAGCCATGCATTTCTGGGGATTTGAACGAAAGTTCCAATTCTTAGTTCACAGAAAAATGCCTTGCTATTAGTATCTATTTTGGATACCAATGTTGCACTATTTGATAGTTGCTTTTAGTGATGGAATCATGGAAATGAACTCATAGTTCAAATTTACGATTGTATACGATAAAATTGAATGAAGTCATGGAATTCTATGATTGTTTAATAGAAGCTCCATTGCTTTGGTTAGATAAAACGCTCAATCATTATTATAAGCAAGTGCATTGGACTATATTGTATTATTTGATTTTTGATGTTGGTGGTACAAGTGGACCCAGTGTAGCTTACTTGTTATTAATTTGTTAAATTCCTTTCAGAATCTCCTTCCACGTTCTTGGCAAACTTGCAGAAAGGACATTTAAAATTAAATAGGATGTATTCCTCTCTGATATCTGTGTTATAAAAATTCAGAATGCACATAATATTGGACTTCATGACTGTAATATTTAGTTTTGGATGTGTGTGGTAGAAATGAACCTAAGTGAACTTGACTTGGGGTGGTTCTGAGAAATCTTTGCAGACTTCTTCCATGATCCTAGCAATCTTACAGATGAATTTTTCTTTTGGTTAAAATAAGATGCATTGCTCCCGTATAGGGAAAGAACATAGTGCATGTTGTCAAGATTGGTTATGCACAGAACCTTGGGGTCCATGCTTGTAATTTTTGATTTTGGGTGTGGGTGGTACATGTAAACCCAATTGAACTTGACTTGGGAAGGTTCTCACAAGTCTTTGCAGTCTCTCCTTCCATAGCCTAAGAAAGCTTGCTGATTTAATTCGCTATGGTTAATAAAAGTGGACTTCATGCTTATATTAATTCATTTCAGATGTGGGTGTTACAAATAAACCTTATCCAATAGCTTGCCGATAGAATTTCTTCATATAAAATACATGCACTGCTCTGATAGCTCTAGACAGCAAGTTGCCCAAATAACTTTTGATTGTATGTTGCGCAAATGAATGTAATTAGATGTTAACATGTGCTTCTTTGACAGCACAAGATCAGGGAATGTTATTAAAGATTGATTTAATGCATATAGAATGGTTATATCTTTAGGGAGTATCTTTAAACATAGCAGGGTATTTGAGTTTGATAAATTAGTATTGGTATGACACAGTTAAGGGACTTAAAGTCAATAGACTGATTATAGTGGAATCCAATGGCTCTGATCAACATTTACTATTTGGAATTTTGTCACTCGTAGGCAGTATGTAATGGAGGATTAAATTTGAGGAATCCTCCAAGAAAGCATATGAGCGCCAAACAAAGTGGAAGGGTGTTTGAATCCCAGTATCCCGCCCAGGTAGTCTTTGATCATTTAACTATGTGTTTTTTTCCAAGGTCTGGAGTCTGAATTATTGTTCATAAGTATGTCCAGTTATTTATGTATCTGCAATTTCCAGGTTCAGTATTATAGTCTTCTTTTGGCTTAAATGTGGTTACATAACAAAAGCACCTTCGCTGTCTTCTGATGTTTTTCAGGTTAAAATGCGTGTCAGGGAAAGGCGACCTTCCCTTGATATAGATCAAGTTAAATCAGCTCTTTACCCACATGACCACCATGAATTTCAGCTTGAATTATCTCTAACAGAGGTTGATTGGTCATGAACCATGGAATTTGTGGCAATGAGAAATAATAGGTTCTAACTGGCTAAGATTTGATTGTTCACACTTTCTCGCACTAACAAAACCTTTCAATACTGTTAATTCAGGTGGAGAATTTGCTGCGATTATTTGGTTGCAAGAACAGAAACTTCAGGGGATCACATAGGGCTACCTTGAAGGTGTGTATATATGCTACCAGTGCATCCAGAGGTATCCTGCCCTCAAACACTGTCTCATGTTCAAATGGGGTACTTGAAAACCATGCAAGAGGACTGAAGAGAAATGAGACATTCTGGCGCAAGAAAGCAGTATCCACTGCTCCTGCTAATAATTCTACTGATTCTGCTGATTGTGCCGGAATGGCTGTTCTTTCTATTGAAAATAATGGTTCTACTTCAGGAGAAGAACATAGATCTTCTAAGGCAGAGGCTAATAGTTTACAAAACTCAAATCATAATATAAATGATGGCCTGTTGAGTCTGCTGGGGCAGAAGTTTCATGAACATTCTGACACTAGCAAGAGAAGAGATTTTTCAAAACCACAAAAAATATGTGGTAATCAGAAATACGTTTATGTTGAATCTAATGGCCAGTATCCTTGTAAGAACTTTAAGATTGGTAAGAATGTGCAGAAGCCTCACAGGCATAATGAAAAAGAGCAAATATTTGATAGAGAACAGAAACAGATACAACAGACACAACAGGGGATACGAGAACAACATTTGCTTTCTTCCCCCTTGTCTGTAGCGTCTTTTGTGCCATATGTTTTACAGATTCCATTTCCGTATTCCAATGTGTCAGTTGCAGATAGTTTGTCACATTTTTGTCATTCATCGTCTTATCCATTAGAAGAATCCATTTATGCTCCACTTGGGACTTCTATTTCTCAGTCGACTTATGACATGTTGGAAGCTAATGAAATAAATATGCATGCTCTTCATTCTGAGATATTGCAGTTTGCCCATAATGTGAGACCCAGCGATGCAGTATATCAACAGACACAACCGGCAGTTGAATGTGTACGCTTCGTAGTAAAACACTGTTGGCCTAACAAGGACATAGAGGTTGGTCATATGGTTGTTTCTCTCCAGACTACTGCTTTGATTTCTGATTATGTAAAAGTACCTTAAGTTGAAAATTATTTGTATGTTTAACATTTCAGCTAAACATAAACCGTGTTTGATTTGGCTGTTGGTTTCTCTAACCTTTTAATATTTGCTTCCCAAACTTGTGATTATTGTTAGGTTGAATTTCTTTCCACTGGAGGATATTTTAGGACTTTAGATATCGTAGTTTGAAATGCAAAAGAAATAGACTGTATGTCTTTACTATGTTAGCTTTTGCTCCTAGTGTAGATGCAATGTTCCATTTCAAAAGTGTATCATAAGTTCATAACTGGTTTCCTCTTTCGATGACAACTGGAAAGAATGTGTCAACCAACATATATTTGGGATTCATTTGTTCTATCGTCTGTCTTTGTAGTAATGGGAGACTGTTTCTGTTTATTATCATTGTTTATGGTGACTACATAACAGTGATTCTCCGTTCAGCCTTTTTCCTTTCCCTGGGTTTTTTCTTCCTTCTTTATTCTTTCCTTCGCACTTTATTTTGCATTAGTTTTTCTTTTTGTGCCTTTCCAATGCAGTGATCTGTGGTATTCTTACAAGTTTGCAATTCCATTATAGTGTGCATGTTCATGTCTCACAAAATAATAGGTGTTTATTTGATGTTTTCCAGGTTTTTGGCTCTTTTGCAACAGGACTTTGCCTTAGTCACAGTGACATTGATGTGGTAGTTGTTGATAGGTTGGGCCAAACCGCACTTGAAACTACTCTTGGAGAAGGAGGCCCACTTTCTTTAATCAGGGAACTTGCAAAACAATTGAGAAGCTGTAGCTGGTGTGAAGGCCTAAGCATAATAGAGTCTGCATCCGTGCCTGTAATAAAGCTTAATTACAATCCTAGTGTAGTTGTCTCTTCAAATGAAGGATCTTGTCTGGAACCTATTGCTATTGATATTACCATAGGAGGAACAACTGGGTTAACTAAAAATGAAAATGATCATCACTCAAATGTGAAACTTGAGAGAGATAAAAACATCCATAGTGGTGTAAATGCGAGGGAGTTTGTTCTCCATAAGTTGCATCAGTTCCCTTCTTTGGCTCCCTTGGTGAGAAGTACTATCTAAGAAAATGCATTTTAACTAGTAATTTATCTGATGGAATTGCTACAAAATCAAATACAATGCTAAATTCTTCTCTTGCAGGTTCTCCTATTAAAATCATATCTGCATCATAAAGGGTTGAACAAAGTGTATAGTGGAGGATTAGCATCTTATTCATTGACCCTGATGCTAGTATTCTACCTAGAGGTATGTCTAATAATAACTCGTCTTATTTATTTCTGTAGTAGAACATACTTAAAATGTTTCTGGGGTTGGTTCTCTGTCAACAGATCTTAGATCTCAAATTCTACGTAGTGTCACTTAGTATCACAGAAATATAAGATTCAAACCTTCAAACAATAATTTTCTCAAGGACATTATGTAGCTAACCTTGGTTTGAATTATGTTGTTTCTACAGCAAATGTTTCCAGCATCTCCAGATATGCCTCTATCTTCAGTTTCTTTGAAACAAGTTGAACCCTTGTGCTTATTTGGCAAAGATTCTTCTGTTGGGGAACCTGTGGTTAAAAGGGGAAAATATGTTATAGATCAATTGCTCAGGCTTCTTGACACTTCTGTTGGATCCCCAAATCTAGGGACCTTATAGGATTTTTGAAAATTTTCGGTTCATATATAGAATTTTAGCGTATGAGAATTGTTTTACAGGTAAGAACATTATCTATCTACAAGAAATATATTAGAAATCTTATAGGATAGTTTAATATTTTCATTTGTTTTACAGGTAAGAACATTATCTACTTACAAGAAATATATTAGAAATCTTATAGGATAGTTTAATATTTTCATATTTTATTTTTCGTTCAGGGTAAGGATGGAAATCCTGGTGGGATATTTTGGCAAAGTGAAAGGCAAATGCCAGCTCCACTCTACATTGAGGACCCTTTGCGGCCAGGTGTAAATGTTGGTGCAGGGTCTTTTGCTATGTGCCATGTACAGGTATTCATACTTTGTTTTATGATGTCCCTAAATTTTTTTTGTAGCTTTCCTATATGTCCTTTGTCTTTTTCTGTCAAAGTATTTGGTCTCTTGTGTGTCTGTGTGACTGCTCAGTTGTTTTCTGTACTATTTTTTTGTGAGAGCATTACACGAACCTAAATGCTGTAAAAAACCTGAAAATGGGAAGCGGATTCATCTTAAAACAAATGGTTGCAACGTCATGTACATTTATTTTTTTTGTTGCTTTTGATTTTTATGAATGCCTAAAAACATTGAAACCAATGAAACCTTAATAAGCAGCATGAAGTGGAAATGAAAGAAAATGAACCGAAAGGGGAAAGAAGAGGCTATATCAGCTTCACATAAATCTGATATCCGAATTAGGTTATTCAGGCTCATAAGTTGTACAAGTAAAGACTCTTGCCGAAATTTCTGTTAAATGTGATTCCACATACTCTTGATTCCACATACTCTTTAGGCACCTATTATTGATAGAATGTTGTAGTGTCACTGGCAGTTTTGGAAGACATCCGAATTAGGTTATTCAGGCTCATAAGTTGTACAAGTAAAGACTCTTGCCGAAATTTCTGTTAAATGTGATTCCACATACTCTTGATTCCACATACTCTTTAGGCACCTATTATTGATAGAATGTTGTAGTGTCACTGGCAGTTTTGGAAGACATCCTTCTAATTGTAAGCATGCCATATCTTGCATAGCATTAATGAATGTATAGGATTTCTATTACGTTAAACTTAGCAGTCATTGGATACTTGCACTTTATTACCTGCAGTAGAAATTGATGTCGATCAAATTTGACATGTTCCTAATTATAAGCATGTCATGTCATATCTTGAAACTCTCTAAGCTAACATTTTTTGATGAAAACCTAAATTTATTAACAGCAAACCTTGCACTGGTGAGGCATTTGTTCCTAATTATAAGCATGTCATATCTTGAAACTCTCTAACCTAACATTTTTTGATGAAAACCTAAATTTATTAACTGCAAACCTTGCACTGGTGAGGCATTGTGTTATTTTGCTGGTAAATCAGTGCAAGGCATTGTGTTATTTTGCTGGGACATCAAAGGCTCAGGCATCTAATTGGGGGTCACAAACAGGTCCCATTTCTGCAGCAGTTTCTGGATGGGAGTTAAACCAAGCCTTCCCAAGGATAACTGCTCTAATCACACCCACTGGGATACTTTTAGGGCATTATTGCCCGGTTTTATGCTTTTTGTATGGATGATAAATCATATCGATTTTTGCCTGTTTTCTTTGAATTCTACCATGCATGTCATCATATAAAACATGTACACTGTTTTTTATCATATTGTGTTATACAAGAAAGATGCGGAGCTGCAATTGGAACCACTGTGAATGATGTTACGAATATATGCTATATGCTTTCAACATGGAGTCATTTGGATTATCTGTATCTATGTAAATACTGTACATACTTTTTGTTTGCAGACTGCATTTTTGGAGATGCTACAAATTCTGAGCAGACCACTTCCAGACACATTAGATCGTATAAGCCCCATTTCAAGCCAGAGGAGTTCTCTTCCACATCTAGATCAACTATTCCAGGAAACTGGAAACTGATGTCAAAGAAAGAACAATGTTGTCTTCAGCAGAGGAGTAGCAGGGAAATAACTTACCCAGTCGCAGATTAGAGTAACTTATGGAAGCAATGTAATTGATAAGAGTCATTGATGAGTAGTGCTATCATGTACTCCAGTTGAGTATAACTTATCAATAGCATAACAATCAATGTTTTTATGTGATGTCTTCTTAGATGAAGTTGCTATTATGCAAAATTAGATTTCACAGTTCAAATGATTCCCAAGATAGGCTAACGAAGACAAATCTATTAGCTGTTTAAATAACAAAATTCATCATATTTTTTTATAATTTTGTCAGTTTGCAATTGTGAAATTTGCATATCCATACCATTTCCCATTTACTTTCATTAATCTATTCTAAACATCTCAAAATTTCTCTAACAAACACCATATTTTTTTCATAAACAATAAATAGATATAAAACAATTGCTCTTAAGAAATGAATTTTGAATTCAAACATAATTTGCAATTCATTACATCATTTAAACATACTTCTTTCAATAGGTTTTACACCTTACAAAACATTGTTTAGTAATTTAGTATACAAGTATATATTATAAGTGTCATAATAAAAACATAAAGCATAAATCATCAATAATACAATGTCATGTGAAATATAGATAATATGTTTGAGTAACCAAGTTTTTGACATTTCTCAATTATAAAAGGGAGACCATCACTTGAGCTTTTTTCCTCCAACCGCAAACCAACAGTTCTTTGTATGCTTTCCATCAAGAAGTGGCCCTACCCTTTATGAGGGTAGCAAATAAAGTGAATCATCAAGATCACCATGCCATATGACAACTAGTCTTGTGTTCTAAATACAAACAATACGTCATACAACTCTAGATACTCTCTAACTAATTATGATCTATCTAATTGAATTGTAATAAGTAGACATTGTGAACAAACAATGCAAGTAGTGATTTTGCATTACTTTGGTCAAAGATTTAATAATCAAAATAAACACATTTCATGATGGAGATGTGTGTCGTATGTATACACACCTCTATCTCAAACTAGTTATCAAGAGTTATAATTTCACATTCAAGTTCACAAAATAGTTTAAATAAATAAATATATGCATATTCACATTAGAGATGATCCTCATATTCATTTTTTAATAAATATGTTAACATACATAAATATGCCTTATGATAACACATATATACACATTTGCATCATCATAACAATATAAACATCTATATACGTATTTACATTTTTACATATGTATACATGTGTACCCGTATAAGTGCATATATCCATTTATAATTTTTTCATTGATAAATAAATTACGGACGAGAAGACATAATTCAAACATAACATTATTTTCCTAACCAAAAGATATTTGTACAAGTCCTCTAGCTTTTGGCATGTCATATGGTCTATAGTTTTAATAAGTTTTACTGAGCATACAAATATGCTAAAAGTTTAAAACCAAAAAGTATTCAATATAACCTAATGCCTATCAAAGGTTAACAATGTTCCATCAAACACAAACCTAACAAAGGTCAAACAAAATTCCCAATAACTATTTCCCTATTATGATTGAAGGAAAATGAAAACATTCACACAATACCACAAGCTTGTCAAGGTCATAATATCATCACAATGTTCGCAATTTACACAAACTTGGTAAAGTTGATACATTAAAACAATGTTTGCATTAAACACCAACTTGGTTAAGGTCAATATACATAACAATGTTTGCATTAAAACATAGACCTTCTAAAGGGATCAATTTCAATGGCAATATTCACATTACTCACTGCCATGACAAAAAACCAATTAACATCATTCAAAGAACATGACTTATCAAGGGTTGGGTTTAATGACAATGATATCAATAACTTTAACAATGCTCATAATAAGCACATGCCTATATGGTCAAACATAACATTTACAGTGCTCGAATAAGAACAATCCTTATGAAGTTCAAAATAACATTACAATGCCTATACAAAAACACAGACCTAGATAGGTCAAACATACTATCAAATTCATAACAGTCTTAGACCTATAAAATGGTTGAAAGGTTTTAACAAAAGAATCTCAATTATTGCAAATATATTTACAAGCAAAGATTTCAATAAAAATCACATTCATAGACCTACTCAAGGTAAAAAACACTAGTAGATAATTTTTCATACACAAAGACTTGTCATGGTCAATAAAACTAACAGAGACACAATACCCATACCCTATATTCAATAATGTTAAATTTTAAGGTAAATACAATACTCACAAACCAATACATAAAAATGACCATACAATCATGCATAGAGACTTGCAACAATTGATGAAACTAAATAGAATCACAATACCATACTCTATAATAATATATTATTAAAATTACCAATGCATGATAATAGTAGACCTTGTGGTCAAAATGAAATACACTTCATGCATTTAAAACAAATCATAAAATAGAGATAACCACCATTATACATTGATAAACACCATTCTTTGTTAATTTTGAAATAAAGATCCCCTCAAAATAAAATCCGTATGCATGTTAATAGTCAATGAAACCAAAAGTTTAATACACAGTTCAATATATTGAATTCCTTCAATAAGTTTCCCCAAAGTTTATAGAGTTCCTCTCCTTCTCCCTTTTTGTTGTCTTTTATTTTCTTTTTCTTTTCTTTATTCCACTGGAACCTTTAGGTTTTTCCTCAATTTTCTCCATCTTACCACTCTGCATTATTTGTTGGAGTCTTTATGACATTCAATTTCACTTCATGTGAAGTTAATGCATTCAATGAATTTCTTACTCTCCACTATGTGGAATTTAATTGCTCGATGAGTTCCCAATTTAAAAACAAGATAATAATAAAAATAACAATATCCAGGTAGATATCTATATATATCTACCTTTATATTTATTCTTTTATGAATACTTTCAACTTGAGATACACACACACATGACCACACACACATATATATCCATCTATTGAGATTTTTTCCACTTCTATTTATTAATATATTTATACACATATATTAACATTTTCATGAATGAATAATTATGCAATCTTCTTGAGATGAAACCTTATCAAGCTTAGGACACATTGACAAGAAAATATGCAAAAATAAAAGTAAAAAATGACTTATCAAGGCAACATGACCAAAAGAGACAATAATAGCCAAAACTAAAATAATGTTACAACACAAAGTACCATTTCACCTATGAATCATGGTGAATATAAAAATAATATATGCAACAAGGCATTTTTGTGTGTGTGTGTGTGTATGTTTACATGAGTTATCAGAGTCATGGTACATGTGTCATTCTCCAGGATTTGCTTCCCTCTCTTCAACGATGTTGTCCCTCCTCTTTTGTGAGAGATAACTAGTTTTTCTTGCATCCAACTCATCCACCCAACAAGGTAGTTAGTCCATTGAAAATAGGATCATAACACTATAAATCATTCACTAAACATTATAAATATAATAAATTCATAACTATATCTTTCCAATCAATATCTAATTGACAAGTCTCTATCTTAACATAAATAAAGTAGAACAATCATAGTTTAAATATCCACAAAACACATTTTTGATATCATAATTTGAAACATATATCAAATTATTTAACTTATAGTTAATAAAAAAATGGCTTAGTCAACTTGATCCAAAAATGAGATGTGACAATTTTTTTGTCCATTTTGGGAGAATGTTTTCATACATGTATATATATCAACAAATGATGCAAATGATGAGACAAATGTGTATATATATATCATGGTTTGAAGTTAGCTCAAACTAGAGGATATGATAAGGTGTGGCTAGAGGGTGATTCTCTCAACATCATTAATAACCTTAGGAAGTTGTCTCATCCTTTGTGGACATTGGAGGCTATTATTAATGATGCTTTAAATATTATGGGCTCCTTTGATCAATGTCATATCTCACATGTTTTTAGAGAAGGCAATAGGCTGGTTATTTTTTTTGCCAATTATGGGGTGAATGATGCTTTGGAATGGGGAGAACATGACCTTCTTCCCATGGAGGCTCGCTTAATAATTCATTGTGAATCTCAAAGGTGCTGAGAGGAGTGGTCTTCTAATGATGGTGTGTTGTCACATGTTCCTTACATGGCAACTTTTTTTGAGATGTAATCTGCTTAGAAGAAAGGTTGAGAATATGTTGTGGTGGAACGGATGATTAGGCCTTCTTTCCTCATAATTCCTCTCTACCATCTTGTCCAATCCACATGGATTGCTGGTATCTAGAGAGCCTTTGTTTTCTTGAGGTTTCCTTTTTTCCATTGCAAGCTCTCTAAGATTCTTTGGATTTCCTATAAATTCTTCCTTTTTGGGGAGTTTTTGCTTGCTGCAACTATGGGGATAGCTGAAATAGAACTGAGCCCAAATCTTGTGACACTGTGAAGGCTAACAAGAAGGTGTGGGACTTGTTGGAAGCGGGGGGAGTGACCCTATATATGGAAAAGTTGCATGGGTTCGATGTGAAGACCTCACAAGAATTTCTTGAGGGTTGGCATAACCAGGTGCTGGAAATTGGGGGAAAGGAATTTAATATCATTGAGGACCTCATAGCTGAAATCACAGGCTTATCGACTGATGGGAAGAAATTCTATAGAGACAAGAATGAGTTTGGTTTGACTATGGATGCTTTCTTCAAAGACAATGAGCGGAGGAAGTTGGAAAAGGAAAAATACAGTGGCTATTTTTGTTCTTCTCTCAAGGAAATTTGGAGAGATGTTCCTAAGGAGATTATGAGGTATTTTACCTTGGACGACCATTTTTCTATTATTTCTGGGCATCATTTTGTCTTGCTAAATCATTTTAGGGATAAGAAGAGAGTGTTGTTCCCTTTCTATTTATTGGTCTACCTAGAAACTGGTATAAGGGATCATAGACGCAATCCAACAAATCCTATCCTCCATGAAGGTCTTATTTTGTTGATTTCTGAGTTTGCCAAGGCTTTTACTCTACCGGCTCAACCTAATATTTCCAATGTTGTGAGAAAAAAGAATAATCTTGAGTATGTGACGGGGTCAGAGGAGGATTCTGAGGATGAAGATTACTCCCTTGAGTTTGATGCATCCTTTGAGGGTGAGTTCAGAATCTCTTGCCATTTCAAAAGGTAAGAAGAGAAAAAAGAAGCAAACCCTTGTTTCCTCTAGGGATGATGAATATGTCACTGGTGATGGGGAAGAGATTGTGCGGTCCTGCTAGAAGTCTAAACTTGTGAAGGGGTCAAATGGAAAAAAGTGGAAGGCTAAAGGTAAGAAAAGAAAGAAGAATCAAACTCTAGGCTCTTTAAGGGTAGATGAGTATGAAACGAGAGATGAGTTGAGGTGGGTCGGCCTTACCAGAAATCTAATCTTGTGAAGGGTTCAAGTGGCAAAAAGATGAAGGGGACTGTGTTGGATAACTTGTGCAAGGAGGATCCAGTTAATAAGGGTCAGTTGGGGGTCTCCCCTGTTCCTAATGTGTAGAATAAAGAGGGGCAACAAAGGAAAAAATATCCTGTGAATTTGGGAAGGCAGGAGCAATAGGATCATGTTGGCAATGTGTTGGATGCTGAGAACCAGTTGTTGGAGCTGAATTGGGATAAAGGTGTCACAGTGTCTACTCAAAAAGGGAAGGAGTCCATGAAGAATGCTTCTACCAGTAGTGACTCCCAAGAAGATTATTATGTGGACAAAGATGTTTTAATTTTAGGAGGGAGATTATGCCTGATTATCTCAATCTGGTAAAAGAGAGCTCTCTCTCCTTGTTCAAGTTTTTTAAGTGGGGTTTTCATGAGATGAAATCCACTAATGTTCGGGTTAGAGCTATGTGTAATAATGCTGATGAGGCCTCCTCTTCAAAGGGGCCTAATATGCAAACTCAAATCAACAAGGTGTAGTTAGAGTTCAATCAAAATTTTGATACTCTCAAGATGGTAGCTGATGAAATGCTCAATATGAAGAATGCCTATGAGAAAAATTTTGCAATTATTGATGGTAAGTTGGAGAAGGTTTTGGAGGTCAATAGGCATACTATGTACAATGAGGTTGAGGGTTTATGTTTACTGAATAAGAATGCTAGGAAGTGGCTGGGGGACAACTTTGGAATGAAAGACATGGTGGCTAATGGTGGTGTGCAACAAAAGACAACTAGTGATAAAGGGGCCTTCTACTTGCACTCATAACAAGACCAAACTTAATGCAAAGGCTAGTATTCTTGTTGATGAAGTGGTGGAAGTCATGAATTTCCACCAGAAAATAATTGATAGTGATCTTGAAGCAGCGAATATTCTTAAAAATATCTAGTTTGTTTCTATCTTTTGTGCCTTTTTTGGTTGTCTATGTGCTAGTTTTTGGCTTATTTTTGGTTGCTTGTTTTGTTTTTGATTATATGATGAAGCAACGACTTATCTTGTAAAGGGTTTCAGGGCCCCTTCAAAACCTATTTTTCCTATGATAAAAAACAAATGATGCAATATTGTGCAAGTTGGGTTCATTTCTCAAACTTTATCCATTCCCATACACAATCCTACCCATTCATTTGCACCTTATCCATATACACAAACATTTAGAGACATTCACTTAGATTATGCATTAATTATGCCCATTAACACACCCATCCTGATATGTTTATTACCTACCTTAGTTTGAAAATTCCCATGTTTTGAATCATTTCTACAAGTGTAGGGTTGACCTTAAATACCTTGAAAATATTTTTTGTATGTCCCAAGGGTATATTTTCCATTAAGTTAATCTTTGGAAAAGTATGTAAAAGATCAATGAAGAATAAGCAATAAATTAGACAAATGTTTAGATTCATTTCATAGCACTAAATTGGAGTGTTTTGCTACTAATTATTCTTTAGATACTTTGTGGATGGGAGATGATATGAAATGGATGCAAATGAATTCTTTAAATACAAACACATAGCATCAAAATTACATAAATGAGTGTTTTATTGGCTTTTAATGACTAGTAGAATTGATGATTTGACTAAATTTGCATTTAAATTTTAAAATTTTAGTGTGTAGGGTCAACTCTCTCCCACTCTTCTAGGCATTATAAACCGACTAAAAATGTTTTTGTACTTGTGTTTAAAGGAATTCACTTGCATACATATTTCATATCTTATCATATTTGACCATCTTCTCTCATCCTAAAAGTATTTGAAGAACAATTAATAGTGAAACACTTTAGAATGGTGCAATAAAATAAATTGAGCATTTATTCTTTGGCATTGCATGCTTTTTTTGATCTTTTACACACCTTTTTGGGGCTTGACCTAGTAGAACATATCCTCTTGTAACATATCAATAATTTAGATGTATTTCTAAATATTTCTAGTTTTCAAAGTAGAGAAGGTGATAGAGTAGATAAGGGTGAATTTAGCAAATTAGAAAACATGAGTGATCACACATATTAGACTGATGTAGCAAGAGGACAAACCAATGGATGCAAAAAAGACATTGAGGCATAGAGTTGACTTAGAACACAAAATTTTAAGTGACATGCAAATTGAGAGGTATTGTTTCCAAGATAGTAGCAAACCAAATCCCAAAGTATTCATCAAAAGCACTCAATTCTTCAATCATTGAGCTAAATACCCCTATATTATTTATTTATTTTTGTTAAGGATTTTATATATTTAAACCATGTTAACCATTAATTATAATAGTGAATTAAACTATGAAATAAATTGTATAGAAATAAAGTTGAGACAATATCACACAATACACATAATATACATGAGGGAAAACATTATGTTAACAAGTCTTGTCACCTAATTCTTGCTTATAGCTCAATCAACTAGAACATAGTTTGCAGCTAAAGAGGAAAGGTATATACAAATTTCTGCTAATGTTTTGTCATTGCACAAAATATGTTTTCAAATGAAGTATTATGAAAATGTTTTACAATAGAAAAGATACACAATTTGTATAAAAAAAATGTTGTTTTATTCATTGTACAAAATATGATGTCCCACAGAAGCCGTGGGAGTAACTGATCATACATGATGAAATGAAACATAAAGAATAAACTATACAACTAAAGAAGTAATGAACATGAAAGCAGATTTGATCCGTCATTGCCTGAATGATGAATCATGAAGCTATCAGTTGTGTCTTCAGTTTTGGTTGTTCCAGCTCTAGCTCCTTCCATTGTCACTCCAAAAATACCTGCAAGGGATGAATGTATTGTGTTAGAGCTCATGACCAAATTTCTCTTCATATGCATACATCAACAGATATATAATATACTCCTATGAAACATTTGATCAAATATGCAAATTTCACAAACATTTAGGAGCAAAAGATTCAAATCATTATTGGAAGCTTTTGGTTTCATTATTTTATCTAACTTGTTTGTTCATTGTGTAGGTATAGGTTCATTTATCATTACATGATTCATATTGTTTGACATCACATCATGTGGAGGAAAATGGGCTCCCACAAGGGTTGAGCCCAACATGCTGCCCTCTTATTTTGAGAGGGACGAGAGTGTAAAAGCATTGCATTTATCAACTTTGAGAATATATCTCATCACCTATAATGGTGAGTTGGTTGACATCACTATCATAAATGAAAAAATATTTTCTCAATTGGAACCCAATAAGAGAAGGCAACCGCCATGATTGGACAGTGGAGCGGAGTTAAAGTGAGTCTATCATTGGCTCATAAAGTCACAAAGATCATGGAAGATACATAAAGACAATGATCCTCAACCATGAATGAGGAAACAATTCATATGAGACAGTAGTTAGAGATTTTCAAGAGAGGATAGTGAATATCAAGCATGCTTATATCTCTATTGAATCCAAGGTAGTGAATAAGATTAAATAATGAATAGGGATAGTTAAGGAATCATAAGAAGACAACAATTCAAAGACATAATACTGTAACTAGGAAGTCACATAACCTAATCATGGAGTTTCCAAGACTGTACTCAGGCACATGAGAATTGCCATTGATTTAAATGAAACTCTTAATGCTATAATGTGGAAGAAATGAGTTCTAAAATGACTTAAGGTTTCTTGGTTCTTGGTTATTATCTCATTATCTCTATAGTTTCCTTGGTGACTTGGAGTCATGAAGAGTGGAAGGATTTGTTCTCAAGGTAGAAATAAAGAAGGGCACCACACAACCAAAAATAAAAAACTACACCATCAAAGGCTGTATAAGCACAATTGGACAAAGCAATAAAAATGGGCAGTCCATAGGATTAGATGGAAGCAAGAGCAGTGGTTTTGGGTATAGGTGAAGTCTCCAGTATCATTCCCACATATTCGAATATGGACTTTTCTACATTCAAGATGGAATTGAAATTCAATAAATATTGATATGGAGATAAAAACAAGCCCTATATGTCCCATGTGAGATGGTCTGCATCTAGAAAGAAAAGGTTATAGAGAAAGCTGCAATATTGTCATCTTTCAAAGAAGATTGTGAGGAGTTTCAAACAAACACCAACTTGAATACCCTATTCAATGTTACATAATGAGGGAAATATGGAGGTATTTTAATGAAAATGCAACTAGTTTATTGAGAGAACATTCTGCTACAACAAATCATGACCCTGTGATCATGAAACACATGAGGAGAACAAAGCACATACAATATCTTTCACAAAGATGAAAGTAAAGAGAGAATCTGACATTTTTTTGCCAAAAGAAACAACTTACTTGCAGAGAAGAGTGTGTTCCACATTCATGGAGGAAGTCTCAGAATGCTTCAAACCCTACCATGGTGGCAACACATAACAGTGCAAAATGTGAAGTGAAAATGAACCCGCGGGGCTAGGGTTAAGCTTCTTTTAGGGTTTTTTGCAAAATAGCTTTGGCTAACAAAGCAATTTTGTCACCAGGTTATTTTAATTTGCATTTATATTTAATACTTAGGTTTTTCCTAAGGTATTAAAGATCTCCCTTATGTTCTGCATGGTTTAAGACAAGAACTAGAGTCATGTAAACAATTAATTAAGGTAATGTTTTATAAACTACCTTAATTTTTGTATTTTATTGTTTAAACCATGCAAAATTCATGCAAAATATGAGTGAAGAGTTATACTGAGAGTGTTCCATGCATTGAGGAGTGAAACTGGAGTTTTCTCATGCACCTGGTGATACTTGAAGTGATTTTCTTTTGAATTTTAGTTAAACTTGAGTGTTTTAGGGAGCCTTTTTAGGTTGACCATCATGTAGGGAAAGTTTGGTCACCTGATCATTCAATTTGCATCAGTTTGGAGCCCTCTATTTGGGGGTTTTTAACTTTACTCATGGATCATCTTGGAGGAGATATTTTTAGATGCAGTGAACTGCAAGTGCCACCTCTTGTCACTTTGAGCCTCTTTTTGTATATAGGAGAAAATACTTAGGTTTTTTTTTCTCAGTTCTTGCTTCCTATTCTCTTGTGCAGTGCAAAGAGCTAGAAAGTTTTGTAGCTTAGTTTGAGAATTCATATACAAAAATTTCATTTCCAACATTATCTTTTAGTATTTGTAGAAGTTTCCTTCCACTTTTCAATAAAAATAAGATGTTTCCCTTCTTAGTTTTAGGTGTTGTGTCTTTATGTTTGATTTTGATCAAAATTTAATGTGTTTGAATCTGAAAACCTTTAATTTTTGTCTCATACATATTTGCATGTACAAAAAATTAGTTTAATATCACAAGTCATAGATTGTGCAACTGTTTAATCTTTTCTTTCAAGTTGTGAAAACTTATTTTTCCTTCACAAAAAGATAGATTTCTCAAAGCATGTTTATGCGTTATTTATGTGATTTAATTTCCTAAGTTAATTTGTGTAAACAAATCTCTTGAAAATTATTTGTGAATCAAATTGCAATTTCATTATCATTTAGGTGCATCACCATCCTACTAGTTTTAGTTTTTACCATTCATCTTAATATTTCTATCCCTTTTCTTGCATAAGTCATTAGTTTCATAAAAGATCAAAAGGGGAACCAACCCATAATTTGGAGATTCACTTTCATTATGAGCAACCCACAGGCTCGAAAGTGTTTCCATGTTACATGGGATTGCTGAGCCTTCCAGTTCTACATTCGGGTGCAATCCTACGGGTTAACAAGTCCCACAAACAAGCACTATTCAATTATATTGAGAAATTTGATTGTTAAAGACCTTGGTTTTTCAACCTCTCCTCTCCTCTTTCTACACCCGAAATCAATATCTCTAATAAACTTTAATAATTATATTAAGGCATAGTGGTTGAAAATAAGAATGCTAGTTGTTTATATATCAATATATTTGAATTGTATGATTACTCACATAGGAATGCTTAATTATAGGATGAAACCATTCAATATAGTTTTGGTTGATTACACATTTTAAATTAAGGTATGTGATAGTTTGATTAATACAATATTAATAATTCATTAATTAATAATCAATCAAAATAGTTAAAATACATTATAGATTATATAATTTTTAATCAATAAATTAATATAATATTTAAGCTACTAATTGAATAATCAACCCTCCTATGGTTATATAAATCTTAACTATAAATATAAAGCTAAACCTATATCAAACAAAGATTTATTAATGTTATCAAGATCACTTATAAATAAGTGTCGACCTCTAATAAACATTATGCTTGAACACCCCCCCTTAATATTTATAAAGGTTGCATATTATCAAATTAGAAAGAAGAAAATAATAATAATCTAGACAAGTATTTAGTAATGCATGATTTTTTTGACTAGTCTATCACATGGCTAAAATATATGTCAAGGTATTTCACACAATATGACTAAGCTCTTGTCATATTTTCTTATTTTGATGCAATACATGGTGTAGGCACCTAATTTATCTATACTTGACCACACTTAAATTTAACCTATCTTAATCCATTAATTAAATAAATAATCTTTATTTATTTAATTAATTTATTCATTACTCTTATCCCTCACCTTTTAATTAAATACATTTATATCTATTTAATTAAGTCTAACCTTATCTCCAAAATCTTCCAACTAAATCAATTAATTAATACCTAATTAATTAATTGATTTAGGCTAGTTAATCTTCGTCACCTTTTCCTCCAATATTTAATTCCACTTTATCCCTCAATCCTTGTCCATTTAGTCCTAGTCATTAAATCCATTCACATGGATCACAATATAAAATTGTCATTATGTGACAAGTATCCCTCCCAACTTTACCCTCTCACATGTGATAGGATGCAAAAGTCTAACCCACCTATCCCACATTTGTACTTCTTATGACACTTGTTACAAGGCTAACCTTCAATCCAAACCATAATCCTCAATCAATCCTATCCATCCATTAATCAATGCATCTTGGCCCTTGATTTTATCAAGTAAATTCTATAAATGAGAGACCTCTTATCCTATTTGAAGAATTCACCATCATCGTAGTCTTATGTTGCTGAATTTTCTATTAAATCTTTCATTATCCCATATTTATGCTATCCTTAAGATTTTTCATAATCTTAATCCTACCATCATGCTTCTAGTTTTATAGGCGACCACATTTCATAAATAAAAAAACAAGTGGAGCTAGGGTGCACTCTACTTTAACTCTATTTGAGGAGAAATAAGGGTTTTAGGTGAAGGTATTGTGTGTATCACATTATATTTTATGTTATTTACCTTTGTATCAAAGAATAATACAATATAGTAGGTAAAAAGGGATACAAACTATTGGCATAATGACCCAGCCATTGAAAAGATGGGAGTTGGGTATGCCCCCTCGAGAGGACATGAAGGTTCAAAGAACATGGGTGTGCTCTCAAAATAGATGAGAGTCAAAGGATAAAGGATAAGAGGACATACAAGAAGATGGATGAAATGGGATATGAATGGAAAGGAAGGATGAATGATCATCATGTTGCAATGGTATAAGTAACCTTTATTTGATAAATTGTACTTGACATTATTCACCAAGGTATAAGGAACCAAGGTGACAATGTGATAAATATGTGATTAAAAAGGATAAATGAAAAAAATATTCCTTATGACACCATGATATGGGAGGCCATGATGCTCCTATGAAGAAAAGAAAAGATTAAAGGTAAATAACATAGAAGATAATGCAATACACACACAATACCTTTACTTGAAACCATTCTTTCTCTTTAGATAGAGCTAAAGTAGAGTGCATCATAACTCCACTTAATTTTCTCCTTTGATGTATGAAATGTAGTTGCTTATAAAACCAATAGCATGATAGCAGGATTAAGATGATAAAAGATCAAATGAATAGCATAAGGACATGATAAAGATTAGATAGAAAATGGAGTAGCATAAGGGCATGGAAGAAGTAGATAGTAAATGCAACAATATAACAATATGATGAAAAGTGGATTCTCAAATGGGATGAGAGGCCTCTCATTCATATAGTTTCCTTGAGGGAAATAAAGGACCAAGATGTGTTGATTGATGGATGACTAGGATCAATTGAGTATTAGGGTTTGGATTAAAGCTTATCCTTGTAACATGTGTCACAAGGGGGATAAATGTGTAAAAGGTAGGTTTGACTTTTGCATCCTCTCATGTGTGAAAGGATAGAGGTGGGAGGGATACTTGTCACATGATGTTAAGTTTAGATTTTGATCCATGTGAATGGATTTAATGACTAGGATTAAATGGACAAGGATTGAGGGATAAAGTGAAATTAAATATTGGATGAAAAAGGTAATGGGGATTGATTAGCCTAAGTTAATTAATTAATTAAGAATTTGTTATTCCCTTAATATTAGTGTACATAGTGCTATGAATAGTCGGATTGTGACTATATCGACTCTTAATTAAGTCATATTATCATTATTATATTTTAATTTAGTTAATTAGGTTTCTTAAAGGTTATATAGGGTTATCTAAGTCATCTTGGGTGATATCCTAGGCATAAATAAGGTATACATTGGAGGTAGTGAGTCTTATTTCATCATCATATTATGAATTATATTCTCATTGGAGATATTTGGAGGTTTTCCCCCTCAAAGTGACTTGTTATTCTTAATTATTATCAATTATTTCTATCATATTTCCTATTATATTCCTCTATTATGCAATTTATTTCATAAAAAATAGTATCAGAGCATGATCTTGGCACAATGAAGATAAGGCATTTTTTTCAATTTTGGAGGAAATGTTGTGAAACACTTATCTCTCAGATTTAGGTGAATTTATGTTTGATTTTTAAATGGTTTTTGAAGAGAATATTTAAGTAGCTACAGTCTAGATTTCAAAGGAATTGAAGTAGAATTAAGTGATTTATTGCATAATTAGGGTTTCTTCCCAATCTATTTGGAAAGTGCATGTCTTCTAAATCTTATTGCATTTGTTCCTAATTTTTAGTGGGTTTTTGAGGTTATAATAGAGGATCCTAAAGTCAAAGTTGCAGAGGAATTGGGGAATAATTAAGTGATTTATTATAGAATTGGGGTTTCCAACAAATTTTCTCTCAAGGCAACAAAACACTTAATTTTTGGAATATTTTTTTGGGAAAGTGTAAAATAGGCCCTGATAAGTTATAGTAAAATGTTTAGATCATTTTGAATTTATTTATGTGATTTATTGCAAAATGATGAGGCTTCCAACAAGAGGCAAAAAAATGCTACCACACTAGGGAAATCTTCAGATAAGGATGATGTAGAAATTGAGGATATTGACCCTAATGATGAAATAAAGAAGGTGAAAGATGGAATTTCATCACTAAAAAGGACATGTCTACAAAAATTTGTCAATAAAAAGGGACATGCAAAAGGATATGAAAATTAATTATTCATGATATGAAGTATAAGGGAGAAGATTCACCTAGTAGGGTGGAAGACAATTCTTTTGTTGGACATGATTGTTTTGGGCTTGACTTATATCTCAAGAAGGATCATCCCTTTAATAATCATATGCCTCAAAAATTCATACCCGAGTTGGATATGAGAAAGTTTGATGGCAAGGATCCAACTTTTACCAATTGGAGAAATTCTATTATCTTCATGTTCCTAGTCAATAGAAAGTAGCTATGGAATCATTATACTTGGAACCATATCAATTTATTTGGTATCTTTGGTTATGTGATGAGAAGAGAAAGAAGGTTTGTGTGGTCAAAAGGTCATTTTTTCAAGAGGAAATTGCTACCCATTATGGAGATAACTACTTTTGCCAACTCACTAAATTAAAGAAAGCATGCGTGGTCAAGTACTATACTTAGCAATTTCAATACCTTTGTTTAAGAGTGGATAATAAAATAGAAGAAAATTTAAAGGAGTTATTTCTAGGAGGTTTAAAGGACCATATAAAATATGAAGTACATTTTTTCCAATCACAATCCTTGTCACAAGTGATACTTATGGTAAGGCAAGTTGAGAATATTTTGGCCAATCAATGACAAGGGATTATAAACATAAGAGAAAGGATCTCTCCTAAAAAAATATTATCTCAACCTACTAGGTTGAATCCACAACAAATTGAGGAGAAGAGAACAAAAGGGTTATGCTTCAATTATGACCAAAAATACAATCAAAGACATAAATGCAGTGATAGGGAGTCAAATAAGGAATCACATGATTCCCAATCAATCATTTCTTGTCATACAATTTCAAGTTTTAGAACCCCACAAAATATCAAGGTAGTGAGTTTCTTAAATAAGAAAAAATTAAATTTTGTTGATCGACTTAGGTAGTACTCATAACTTCATCAACATAAGTTGGCCACTCATCTAAATATTTTTATATATCTAGCTCCAAAGTTTTAGGTATTGATTGCAAATGGTGGTACTGTTAGTTTTTCTAGAAAATCCCACACTGTTAAATTATCCATGGGAAATTACCACCTTTATTCTCAATATATGCTATCTCCATGGTGCAACATATATTTTTTTGGGAGTGCAATGGCTTACTACATTGGGAAAAATTGGGATGAGCTTCCAAGAACTATTCATGAGATTTTAATCATAAAGAAAGACAATAGATCTAAGAGGGTTGGAGGTAAAGTCCCCACAAATGGTAAGCACTAATCAAATGAAGAAATTTCTTAAGAAAGGAGTTGATGGATTTGTGACCTAATTATTTTCATTAGAAGCCTATAAAACTAATGCTCCTAGCCATCTAGATTTACAAGCAACCATTGATCATCACTCAATGAATTTTAGAGATATTCCTAAAGGATTTCCTCCTAAGAGGGATCATGATCATTCCATACAACTAGTTCAAGGGAGCCAACCACCCAACATTAGGCCTTATAGGTACCCATATATACAAAAAAGTGAGATTGAAAATATTGTTGAGGAGATGCTAGAGGTAGGAATTATTAGGCATAGCCAAAGTGCTTACTCCTTTCTAGTGGTAATGGTGCATAAGAAGGATGAAACTTGGCACATGTACCCAAACTATAGAGTGCTCAATACGTACACGATCAAAGATACGTTTCCTATTCTAGTAATTGATGATTTACTAGATGAATTGAATGGAGCTATGTATTTTACAAAGTTAGATCTTAGATCAGCTTATCACCAAATTTGAATTAAAGAATAAGACATTTTTAAGACAAAATTTAGGACTCATGAGGGTCATTATGAGTTTTTAGTGATACCATTTGGTCTTACTAATGTACCATATACATTTCAAATTTTGATGAAATCCATCTTTAAGAAATTCTTGAGGAAGTTTGTATTAGTGTTCTTTGATGATATATTGATTTATAAAAAGATATGGGAAGAACAATTACAACATGTAGATCATGCATTATAAGTTCTCAAAGATCATCAACTTTATGCTAAGCCATCTAGGTGGCCTTTTGGTCTCAATGAGGTGGAGTACTTGGGACACATAGTTTTGAATGAAGGAGTAAAGGTGGATCCTAACAAAATTAAGGCTATCATAGAATGGCATATTCTAAAAACCATTAAGAAATTGAGGGGTTTCTTGGGATTGATTGTCCATAGTATAAAAGATTTGTGAAGAATTATGTCCGTATAACAACACCTCTCATATCCTTATTGAAGAAGATTTTTTTCATTGGAACAAGTTTTCTAATGCAACATTTTAGAGATTGAAGGAGACTATGTGTACAAATCAAGTGCTCAAAACTCTAGACTTCACCAAAGATTTTATTGTGGAATGTGATGCTTCATAAATGGAATAAGAGAAATTCTCATGTAGGAGGGTTGGTCCATTAATTTTTAGAGCAATTAATTAAAGGGTAAGAATGATGTCAAACCTATTTATGAGAAGGAAATGCTAGCTATTATTCATGCAGTAAAACAATGAAGGCCTTATCTAATAGGTAAACACTTCAAGGTTAAGACATATAGTGATAGACTAAAATATTTTTTGGAACAAATATTATCTTCTGAAGAGAAACATAAATGGGCCACTAAGATGTTGGGATATGACTTTGAGATTGCATATAAGAAAGGGAAGGAAAATTTTGTGGCAGATGCACTTTCTAGGAAGGATGAGAAGGATGAAGCTTTATGGTGTAATTTTTCAATATTACAAGTAGTTGGGTAGTAGAATCCAAATCAGAGTGGTATAATGATGTTTCTACAAGTTGTTGAACACCCAAAATACTAAGAGGGGGGTTAATTAGTATTCTCTTAAACCATTCAAACATTAAACATCCAATCACCACAACATATTAAATTGCAATAAGGAAAGAAAACATGTGAAACATCAATAACACCACATAACACATGAACACTAGGATTTTTATGTGGAAAACCCAAAATGGGAAAAACCACGATGAGGATTAGCTCACAATATATTATAAGCAACTACAATATATTTATAGAAGTGCTCACTTCCCACAAATAAAAATATAGAAGTGAGATTGTGGCTCACAACCTAATTTGAAATGTTACAATTGCATCCATCATATGCATGAAATATAGTTCCAATGAAGCTCAATAAATTGAATTTACACACTTCATCTGATTTTGATCTAATACTTTGTTTTCCTCTGCATTTGCATCACTTTAATTTTCTACTCAACATTCACAACTTAAATTTTCACTACTCTGATGATATTCACATGTAGGACACTCATAAAATTCATCACTCACTCAAAAAAGATCTAACATATATATTTTCTTTAAGAATATCATCAATTAGGTCGGCCTAATTAGATGTAACACCTAAAATATAACTTGTTGGCTCCAAAAATTTTCATACACACCTCATTCCAAAATGAAAAAACTCAAAAAAACTTGAAATAGGTCGACATAAACCTATAATAGATCCCACATAAGACCGCAACACTTATTTAACCTTCACATGCCTTCAAACTTATTTAACCTAATACCAAAATTCTTCAACTTTACACGTAGACCTCAAAACTCAATGAAAATTGGAATTCATACACAATTTCCATCTGTCAACTTATACTCAAAAGAGAAAAACCAAAAACTTATCCATGGAGAAGTTCAGACACTCTCACTCAAATGTGTTATACAAAAAAACTATAATTTGCTAGACCGAACTTCTATTACTTATATCTTTCATATGAAAAGCCAAAACATGATGAAATTATGGAATGAGATACTTATAACCTCCAAAAAAAAAATGTTAGAAGCGTAGAGTGAAACCTTCATTAGAAGACTAGAGAGAACCCAAAAACAAGTGCTATGTTACACTAAAATAGCCGAATTAACACAGTCAATTCCCAAAACAACTTACTTCTCCGGATCAAACCATCTTGCAAAATTGTATACCATAGTCATTTCAATACCTATTAGAACCAACCAAAATGATCTGCACCAAAGTATTCATATCAAGATACAATGTTGACATCAATGACAACATTGCAACACATAGTAATATACCTTTGTGCTTATCCCTCATGCTCATGTTGCCAACAACAAATCAATGAAATTCTTCCAACACGAGTAATCTCATATTCTCATTCAAAATTTATAGAGTGATCCCAATAGTTTAGATAAGTTTTGTTGGAAGGGAGATGCTCTTTGGTATAAAGAGTGATTGTATCTCTATAATAATTCCACTCTTAAACAATTTTTTTTGACAAAGCTTCATGAGTATCTAGTTGGTGGTCATTTGGGATTTTGGAAGACATATCATCAAGTCAAGCAAGAATTTTTTGGGAAGGGCTAAAAGGTTATGTTCAAAATTTTTTGGTTGAATGTTTGGTTTGTCAAATAAATAAAGGGGAGACAATTAAGACATTGGGTCTCTTGCAGCCCTTAGTTATTTCTATCCAATGTTGGGAAGAGGCATCCATGGACTTCATTACAGGGCTTCGAAAATATAAAGGTAATAATGTCATCATGACACTAGTAGATAGCCTCACTAAATATGCACATTTCATTGCATTATTACATCCTTTTACAATAAGTATAACAAATTTTGTTGTTGTTGGAGAATATACAACAGATACATGGTACACCTATGGTTATTGCTAGTGATTGTGATCCTATCTTTACTAGTCACTTTTGGAAAAAAGTATTCTCATATTTAGGTACTGAATTGGCTCATAGTTCTTCATACCACCCTCAATCTTATGGTAAAGTTGAGGTTGTTTTAATAAGTGTTTGGAAGGTTATCTATGTTTTTTCACTTTAGATAAATAGTCTCGATGGGTAGATTGGCTACCACTAGTAGAATGGTGGTATATCGCTTCCTTTCATAGTCATAAAAAATGTCTCCATTTATGACACTATATGGATATCAAACTTCTTCCATCACATCATCATTGAAGGTATCACCAAGATTTCAGGAAGTGGAAGACCACTTCATCAACAATAGGTGCTCTCAAGACTCAATGAAAATATAGCCATGACACAAAATCGAATGAAGCAATAGGTGGGCCAACACTGTATTGAATTTTTTTTTGAAATTGGGGATTGGGTCTTCTTGAGATTGCATCCTTACAATAAAATGTCATTGGAGCAAAAAAACAAGTTATCTTCCAAATATTATGGCTTATACCATATCATGCAAAATATAGGTAGTGTCACCTACATAGAGGGTTTGAGTCGAGAAGAGGGGATGAAACTGAAGATGAAGTTGAGGAAGAAGAAAATTTCAAAGAAGAACAAGATGTAGTATATCTTGAGCAATTTAGATTATTTAAGGCCATATTCCTAATTAGAAAAAAATGATGAAGATTGATGTCTACATTTTTTGGAAATATTAACCTAAAAGAGTTGATTGATTGGATCAATGATATTGAAGAGTACTTTGAGTATGAGGAGGCAAAAGATCCTGAGAGGGTAAACTTTGCAAAGAATAAGCTAAAAGGTCGTGCCAATATTTGGTGGAATGAGGTATAGTTAAAAAGAAATAGAAGAGGGAAAGAAAAAATAACAAGATGGGATTAGATGGTGGAAAAGCTAAAGAGAGAGTTTAGTCTTGTTGATTATGAGTTAGAGTTATTAAAAAGGATGCAATGCTTGAAGTAGGTGGGCAGTTCTGTCAAAGAGTACACAAAAGAGTTTTACATGGTCATGATCAAAATAGGCTATTTTGAGGCCAACAAGGAGAAGGTATCCCATTATATAAATAGGTAGAAGCCAAGCATTCACGAGGAGCTAAGTTTTTTCATAATGAATAATATTGAAGATGCTTATCAGTTTTCTTTAAACGTAGAAGAAAAGATGAAGAGAAGGTTTTAAAAAAAGCATAGAGGAAGAGGTTGTGGTGGAAGGATTAGTAAAATATCATATGGAGGATGAAATGAAGATCAAAAGAAGAAGGAAGAAACTAGAAAAATTCTGAACCAAAAAGGATATAATTCCTACTACCCTCGTGAAAAAAATAATGGTGACGAAAGAGGAAGAGGAAGGTATGGAAAAAGTATTGGAAGAGGAGGCTTTCGTGGAAAATGTTTCCAATGTGGAGAAGAAGGACATCGATAATACAAGTGTCCACAACACCAAGGAAGGACAAAAATAAGACTTGAAGATAATGTATGAGTTGCATGTGTAGATGAAGATGCTGAATTTGAGCATTCTAAAGATGCAAAAGGATGAGTTATTGTCACAGGGAGGGCCTTGCTAAATGAGGAGAAATCTCTAGTTCAGAGGAAGAGTTTATTTTGCATAAGATGCAAAAGTGAAGGTAAAGTTTGCAATGTTATCATTGGCTTTGGTAGTACTAATAGCCTTGTTTCAGAGGAGATGGTTACAAATTTGCATTTGGAAAAGAGACATCTTCATCTGTATCAAAATGAATGGTTATAGAAGGACTATAAAGCTTTGGTTAATAAAAAATGTTTAGTGAATTTCAAGTTTGGGAATTTCTATGATGAAGTATTATGTGAAATTATTCCTATGTATGCTTTTCATATGTTATCAGGGAGTTCATGGAAATTTGATCAATGTGTAGTACATGATGGACATGCCAACACTTATTCCTTGACAAAGGATGGAGTTCACCACAATTTGAAGCCCTTAAAGGAAGTGGAAGAAAAGGTATGTAGTAGCACAAAAAATTATTTAGTTGATGGTATAATTTTTTTGGATGATATGAAGTATGAGCATATGTGTTATACATTTATTCATAGAGTTAAAAAAGAAAAAGGCAAAGATATACCATTAGAATTTTCAAATTGTTAGAGGATTTTCATGGCATTGTGTCAGATAATGTACCTAATGGTTTTCCACTGGCAAGGAAGATTAGTCACCAAATGGATTTGATACTAGGAGTTAGTTTTTTGAATAAGGCAACCCATATGATGAATCCAACAAAGAATGAAGATCTAAATAGAAAAGTTCAAAATATATTGAAGAAAGGATTGATTCAAGAGATTTTGAGTCCATGTGTAGTACATGCAATACTAACACCAAAGAAAGATGGATAATGGAGAATGTGTATAGATTCTTGAGCCATTAACTAGATTATAATCATATATAGATTTCCATTTCCAAGGATGGATGACCTTATGGATTGTTTGAGTGGAGCCAAGTACTTCATGAAGATTGACCTAAAGAGTGGGTATCATAATATTTTTATTAGATAAGGAGATGAGTGGAAGACAACCTTCAAGACTATAGATGGCTTGTACGAGTGGTTAGTCATGCCATTTGGGATAATTAATGCACCAAACACATTTATGCGGCTTATGAATGAGGTATTAAAATATTTTTTAGAATAATTTGATATTATTTATTTGGATGGAATTTTTATTTTTAGTAAGACATTGGAGGAGCACCTGATGCATATTCGAAGAGTTTTTGAGAAGCCAAGGGAGGAGAAGTTGTTGATTAATCTGAAGAAATATAGTTTTGTGAAGAAATAGTTGGTGTATCTGGAATTTTTATCTCAACCGAGAGTCTTCAAATGGATCCAAAAAAAGTGAGGGATATCATTGAATGACCTACACTAGGGAGTGTTACAGAGGTAAGATCATTTCATGGTCTAGAAATTTTTTACAAAAAAATTATTAGAGATTTCAATATTTGTGCACCACTAACTGCAAAAATGAGAGGGGATAGAAAGGAATTTAAGTGGACTACAAGAGCATCCAAGAGTTTTGACATGTTGAAGAAGAAAGTCATAGAGCAACTTATTTTTCACTTCCATATTTCAATAAGGTCTTTTAGGTAGATTGTGATGCTAGTGACAATGTCATAGGAGTTGTTTTGAGTAAAAAAGGTAAGCCCATTTCCTGTTTTAGTGAGAAGTTAAATAATTCTAAAAAGACTGTCTATGATATAATTTAGGCTTTGAAGAAATGAAGACATTATTTAATTCCAAAAGAGTTTTTTTTATATACTGACCATCAGGATTTGTAGTAACTTAATAGTCAAGGAAAGTTAGATCAAAGCAACTTAAAATGGGTTCAATTTTTTGTAGACTTATACTTTTGTTTTGAAGCATAAGAGTGGAAGGTCAAATAGAGTTGCAAATTACTTAAGTATAAGAGAAAATTTGTTGATAGAGATGAGAAAAGAGGTTTTTGGGTTCAATGAACTCAATATTTTGTATCATGAAGATCCAGACTTTGCAAAGTCCTGGAATGCTTGTTCAAAAATTATTACTTTGGATAGGACAAAATGGTTGGGTTTATTAATCTAAGATGGTATGTTGTTTAGAGGAGGCTAGTTGTAAATTTTGAGAAGTTCTATGAGAGAGAACCTTATCAAGGAGAAGTGTAGTAGAAGACTGGCTAGACACTTTGGTTGAGATAAGACCATTTCTCTTGTTAGTAAAAAATATTACTGACCACAACTACAACATGATGTGAGGAAGTTTATATAAAGTTTCAAATATTCCATATGGCTAAAGGGGTAAGTCAGAATACTGGTATTTATAAGCTATTTCCTATACCAAAGAAGCCATGGGAAGATGTTAGCATTGATTTTGTTCTTGTTTACCAAAGACACAGAGATGACATGATTCAATATTTGTGGTGCTTGACATGTTTCCAAGATGACACATTTCATTTTGTGCCATAAGAAAAGTAATGTTGTTCACATTATAGAGTTGTTTCTTAGAGAGGTGGTGAGTCTACATGGTCTACCAAAGAGTATAGTTCCAAACAAAGATACCGATTTTTTTTGGTTACTTCTATAGGACCTTATGAAATAATTTAGAGACATATTTGAAGTTTAGTTTTACACACCATCCACATATTGCTGGGAAAACATAGGTGGTGAACAAGATTTTGGGTGACATTATGAGATGTTTAGTAGGAGATAATCCTAAGGGATGGGATTTGATTTTAACACATATAATTTTCTTATAATAATTCTATCAATAGAAGTAATAGTAAATACCCATTCTAGATTGTATATGGGAGTAGTTTGAGGAATGATTTTGATTTGAGGAAGATGGAAAAAGGGGAAAAGAGTAGTGTTGAGGTTGAATAATTTACAAAGCATCTGAAGAACTTGCATGGAGATGTAAGAAATCACATCAATTAGATGAATTCTTAGTACAAGAATAAGGAATATCAAAATTAGAGATTAAGGAATTCCAGGTTGGGGATGAAGTAATGGTTCACCTGAGGAAAGAAGGGTTTCCAATGAGAATGTATAACAAGTTGAAAATGAAGAAATTTGGACCATGCAAGATATTGAAGAAGCATGATTCAAGAAATTCTTATGAGGTAGAGTTGTCGAGTGGGATAAAAATCTCCCTTGTGTTCAATATTGTTGATTTAGTAGAGTATAATGAAGGAGATATGAAGGATGAACCAATAAAAGAACAATTGAATATTCTAGCACCTACTTTAGAGAAGGAAGCGATAGAAGAAATATTGGATAGCCATGTGGGAAAAAGTACAAGTAATAGGCAGTATGAAAAATATTTGATTAAATGGAAAGGAAGGCTTCTTGAAGATTCATCATGGTTGTCTAAGGAAAAGGTTGACCAACTTGGTTTTCCTCCAACACTAGAGAAGTGACAAGGTCACTTCTTGAATCACCCTGGGTGTTTGATGCAAGAGCATCTAGTGGTGTATGGACAATCTTGCATCACCTAAAAATCTTGTTTTTCCTTATTTTATTTTGTGGTTTTGAGTCCCATGATGAAACTTAAGGGCTTTAAGATAGTCAGAAGTAAGAAAAGGTAAAAAGTGGTCACTTAATATTTTTAGTAAGTCAGCCTAAATGGGCACATATGAACCTAACAATTTACCCCAAGGAGAAAAACTAAAAATATATATGATGGAAGAATAATCATCTCAATATATTGTACTTTTGTGTAGATATTCAAGTTTTCTTCCTAAGAAATTTCTCCAATACAGTTTCAAAGTCAAATTTGAAACCCTTAAAAGCCTCAAAAATCTTAAAAATGGAAAAAATGATATTCAAATGATTTCAACATTCTATACATCTTTAAGAAATTTCCAATGATATATTATAATAGAAAATCATACGCCCAAGTCAAAAGCTATGGCTCTGGGAAGTTGTTCCACCAAAAAGTGAATTTCAATAAAATATCTTCTTGGGTGGGAAATTGAATGGTTGGAATTTTGGAACAAAAAAAGGGGGGAGTTACACTTTACAAAAAATTCTAAGGTGATTATTGGTGTCAAATAAAGGGTTGAATGAAGGTTGCATTAGGTTGATCTATTAGTGTAGATTGTGGCTCAGAACTCTAGAGTTTTCTTAGTGAGTTGATTTTCTTTGTAGTGAGACATGCCCATGTGGTTGTAGCATTGTAATTTTTGAATTTATAATTTCATTTTGGAAGAAATTGAAAGTGGTTATTTTCCTTCCTACATTTTTTGTGGTGATATCTATTGTTGTGTTATGTGTGGGTGTTGGGTGGAGTGACCCTTGATTAGATATCCTAGGCATAAATAAGGTATATGTGGAGCCTCTCTAATGTACAATTAACTTGGTGTTATTGGGTATACACACAAATTGGAGGACTTGAGAATCCCTAATTGAAGAGTTCATATTTCACAAGAGGGCTACATTAAATTATCAACCAGGGAGTCGTAAAACTTTAGATAGTTCTCATAAAAAAATTGCATTCACATATTTTGCACATCCTATATCAATTGAGTATAGGAAAATAAAAATTTGCAAAACAACAAAAGCTAGAAATCGAAATAAAATACTAATTCACAAAATAGGGGAAAAGAATGTAAATAACTACCTTCTACTATGGGTACCTAATGTTGAAGACTATAACTATTAACCATTAAATTGTAGCATCCTAAACTAGCTAATTTCATCAGAGTATGAAACAAAACATTAAGATACATAATCCAACTCATGAATTATAACACATGTTTTTAAAATCATATAACTAAAAAACTACCAATTGAATTCACAATGCATTATTTATTTTAACAAATGACACTAAAGTGGTTCAATAGTACCTCAAGTGGCCCTTTCTTACGTTGCTTCTTCCACAAGACATTATCAAACAATCACTTACTCAACAAATGATGATAACAAATCAATTCTCTTTACCGCATCCTAACATTGAACTATTACACAAAATCTAACATGAACTTGTTAAAGATATATTTTCAAATAACACACATCCTATTCATAAAACTTCTACAACTACTTAGTAATAATAGTAACTAAATAGCTAGATCCCCTCAGAAAAAAGATCCTACTATATAGGGTTTGCAAGGAGTTTTATTATTCATAGACTGAAAATAGAATTATAAAAAAAATGTCAACTCTTCTTAAAAGATAAGAAGATGATTGAGTTTTGAAACAAAAAATAATAACTATATGAAATAGGAGTAGAAAAACCAAATACAAACTTTATGTCCAATAGGTTAACTGCTCATACAATAAATGTGTTCACATAACAATTCTATTATAATTCAATTTCACTGTAATTAAAATCATTTTCCTTGTCTTATTGACAGGTAAGATCAATATTAGTTGACTCATAGAATAATTAGTAAATGGTCACCTCCATTTTCTTTTGAAAGTGTTGTACCCCAATTTGTTAGATTCTTCTTTGTAAAAATCTATAGTCCTTATGCTGCGAGAGCTAAGAAATCCATTGTTGGGGGTTGATAGTTATTCCTATTGTAAATGATAGTGTTAGTCTTAAGGCATCCTTATTATTAACAATCATAATTTAAACATAGAATCCTACTAAATTTCATATACATTCATGAATTCATACATACACATATCAACATAACACTTTTCTATTTCCACATGCTTAAGACTGCTTAAAAGTATATAAAAGGTATAAAAGGTTTTGGTAATGTCTTGAAACTTAGCAAAAAGAGATGATGAAAAGTATGAAATAGTAAAAGGAAAAATAGCCAATTAGCAAGCCCATAATTACCCCCAAATAAAGATATTGCTTGTCCTCAAGCAAATTTAAGGTCAAAGGTTATACTACAAGGCCATCTCTCTGAATTCCACAATACAATCCACTCCTTTACCTTGCTTCAAATAAAAACATTATTGATTTGGGATCTTTTTCAATCTTCTGTTTTGTGCTATTTTACCTTCCTAGATCAATTCCTCCCTATCTAGAGTGGTATGGGGAATAGGAGAGGAGGATGAAAGGTGAGAGGGGGCCAATAAATTCCATTCTTGAGAATAGTTGCAATGTATTTGTGTGATCTACCAATTATTGCTGCATAATTATAAACAAAATGAGGCTCCTTCTTCTTAAGCTTTGGTGTGAGTTTGTTCCATCTGCCTTGGGTAAAGTTAAATGAATCTTTGATCATGCTTGATGCCAGTCCCTTCATTCTCCTATAATTATTTTCTCTGTAATCCTTAAATTTTTTTGCAACTCCCCTATGCTCCATAAGTTCTACCTATTGGTCTACTACTGTATTTGGGCCTGCTTCTTCTTTTAACTACAGAGGGAGTGACTCTCTCTCCTAATATTCTTGGAGTAGCTTCTCCCTTTGATGTTCATTTCTAATATAAAAAGATATATCTGTAATCTTATCATCTCCCACAATTATAAGTGGGTTTCATGCAATATCATATGAAATAACCATGTCTTGAAAATAAAATTCACACAATTGATCTTGCATTTCTGGTCTAGATTACTAATTATTTGAATGAATTGAAAACAAAAAAAAATTCTTGCAAAAGTAGAGTATACACCTTGGCAGGAGGTCTACACCTCATCAATTAAACTGTCTTATTTTCCAATTCAACAATTTTCACCTTCAATATTTTTATCTCTATTTACTACTTCTCAATTTCTTTGACATGTGTGGATATCAATTTTTCTTTTTCCTTTTCCTAATACTTTTCTTTCTATGAAAAATCTTTTGTTTTATTCCACAACTCGATGCCAAGTGACACAACAGTGGGAATAGTGGGGCTTCTTATGTATCCAGTTGAGCTCTCAGGGTTTTGATCCTTTTCACTCTTTTTAATTATGGCAAGTTGTGCCAACAATTCTAACTTTGTTCCCTTCTCAAATCTCTGATTTTTTCTTCTAATTCCTTAATCTTTGTACCCCTTTCACTATCCCTCTATTGGTATACTTTCAGTTGATCTTCTAAATGTTTTATTTTTTCTAAAGACTCTTCAGTTCCTTGCTAGTATTTCCTCCTTCCAAAAAGAATTATTTTTTTGTCTCCAAAAAATTTTCTTCTCCTACCTCTTCTTCTATCACAAACCCTTCTGAAACAAGGCTCTTTGGAGATCTTCTTTTCTTATTTTTAGCAAAAAAAGTGTCTTTTGAATCTAAGTGAAAAGTACTACTCATATACATGGGTTGCACAATTGGTATTCTAGTGTTAATATCAAGAATATTTCCCTCATAATCTATATCAGTATTAATCATAACATCTTTTTTCTTGTTACCTTTACTTTTCATAGGCCCTCTTTTCCTTAGGTGATGTAACTACATTATTGATGGTGTAGGTATTCTCTACTTATTCATAGATGCAAAGGTAGAGATCATACTTTTCCTCTTTTGTGGCTTAGTAGGGATTTTGTAGAAGTTGAGGTTTTGGTATCCTCTTCAACTACGAGTTACTCAGTAGAGGTTGTAGGTTGAGTTTCCTGCATTCCCTACTCTTTAGGTTCCTCTGTGCTGTGGGTAGGAGTTGGAGTAGGGGAACCAAAGGTTATTAATCAAGCTCTCTTGCAAGTGTAGGAGGTTCTTATACTTCATATTCTTGACCCCTTCCTTCCACATTTTGTACTGGAATATTGTTATTTATATTGTTGTTGTTTAGAAAATCCTCCCAAGATACATTGGGAAATTGAAACCTAAGAATTATTTTAACAAGAAAGTGACTAGACAAAAATGAGACAAATTCGACTGATTCCTTTTCCTCTTAGATTTAAGGTTATGAAATTTACCAACCTCTGATGGCATAAATGAATGAGAAACTTAATATGTATTGTGCATTCCATCGCAAGATAAATATCTAATAATGTGTGAAGCTATAGATGCCCAAATCCAAGGTAAAGATAAATATTTTATACTTGTGAGGAGGAATCTAAATTCTCTGTAGGAAAGGAGAATTCATTTTTGGTAGTGATTGCATCTACCCTAACTAGAAATTCTTCCCCAACTCTTGAAAGACTTGACACCTATGCTATGTCCACCTTTGATGCATCCACCCTTAATCCCTTGAATATTGCCTCATCATTTTGCAAGGTGCTATAAAATCACTGGGTCATAAGCTTGTTGTATTCTATGAGTCTAAGGAAATAATGTAGCCAACTTTCTTGCTAGAAGATAGACACACATTTCCTATCCTCTAGCAGAAAATTATGAGGTCGAGGCTATCTCCTTATTATATCACCCCCATTATAATTTCACCAATTTTTTTTCTGCTTTGCTCCATGTAATCACCCAATTCTACTATTTCTTTGCTATGCTCTATGCTATTACCCAATTCTACTCTAAATACTTCTTCTCTGCTATGAAATCTCATTTTCCTAATAATTGTAGAAAATTGAAAGGAAAAAAATTGAAAATAACTAAGGCCTTTCAGATACCCCTCCCCCCAACTAAGGATGCTAATAATCCTCAATTAGCATGTATGGAAAGGGAATTGGCAATAAATATTAAGTAGTGGAATTCAAAAGATGAAGTTTAAATGTTTACACAAATTATAAATATTTACAAAATTAGCAAGCTTGAATGTTAATTATGAGAGTTAATGCAAGAAGTACTTGATGACATGTTGTGAAGTGAAGTATGAAAAATGTGAAATTTGATAAATGCCACCATGAAGCATGGGAAAATATTTGAAATGATTTGAGGTGATGGCTAAGGATTGCGGGTGGTTATGGTTTGAAAAATAACTTTAGCTTGACCATAGCATGTGGCAAGAAAGTGGGAGTGGTGAGAAAAAAGAATATATAAAGTATGTGATAGATAAGTGTAATTTATTGCATGGTATGGGTGATGCGAAAAGTGAATATTGATTTTTCCATGTTGTGGTATGAAGACATGACATGAAATGAAAAATAATGATGGTTTCTATGGGCACGGGTGATATGATGGATGTGCAAGTGCTATAGGCTATTGCAGAAACATGTACCTTCTGAATGTTGTGCCTTGGGTTGTGATGTTGTAGGTCCCATGAGATTTGTTGTAGGTTCAAAAAATGAAGACTTTCAAATGTCACTTGTGCATATGTGTCCATGTGATACATGTAATAGAATCATACCTAGGAAATAATAGTAGGTGATATGGGTAGCTCATTTACTATTTCTTCTAATGTAGTGCTAGTAACTATTGATGAGTTATGTAACTTTGGTTCTAATTGATGTTGTAGTGTTTGTAGGAAATCATCCTTATGCAATGGCTTTCTATAATAATTTAACCAACAACCATTGACTAAGTGAAATCTGTACAACATCAATAATTATTAGCTAAACTGATCCATTGGGAAAAGTTTGAATTTCATATGGCTCGAGCCATCTTGTTTGTAGTTTTCCCTTATAATCCTTATACCTATAATCATAGAGTAAATCATAATCACCTACATTAAACTTCTTGGTCTTGATGAACTAATCATTCCAACACATCCTTTGTTTCTAGATGATTTCAGTATGGTGTATTTCTTCCATGTGTATCTCATCCCAAGAATTAAGATTATATAAAATCTCCTTTTGTGTTGTAGATAAATCCATGCCCAATTGTATTGTTGTTCTCAGAATATTGTATTCAAATTATTTTCGAAGAACTACAGTTTTTCCATACACATATTCATATGGTGTGAAGTCTGTTGTTATTTTCCAGGCTACTTGTAAGCCCAAACTACTCTAGGTAACTTGAATACCCAATCCTTCCTATGGAGTTACATTATTTTTGTAAGAGTATTTTCTAATTATTTGTTAATGACCTTCACTTGACCATTAGCTTGAGGGTGATAAATGTAGATTTCCTATTTCTAATCTCATATTATCACACTATCTTGGTGATCAGATATGAGGTAAATTTTGGACCTTGGTCTCTCACTATTTCCCTTAGAAAACCATATCTTGTAAATATATATTCATAGAGAAGCTTAGAAACATTTATATCCCTTGAAAATTGCAAGGGTTTGGCCTCTACCCATTTTGTAAGATAATCAGTGCATACAAATATATATTCTTTGTTGTTGGATGTTGGAGATATATGACCAATAAAATCTAGCCCCTATTTGTCAAATGGTGCAATGACTACTCATGGTTGAAGTGGAATTTCATCTATTTTAGTAGGTCATTCCATTATTTGACATTTGTCACACCTCCTTGTGTACTTAACTACATCTTTATGAAGTGTTGGCCAATAATAGCCAGTATTTAAGATTTTAAGAGCTATCCTCTTTGATTGAAAATGTCCATAAGGTTCATCATGGTATGCTTTGAGAATTTCATAGACTTCATCCTTCTTAATGTGCCTCCTCATTATATTATTAGGCCCTGTGTAAAATAGATATCCAACTACCCATGAATAATGCAAAAATTTCTTTACTAAATGTCTCTTCTCCCTTAGTGAGAGACATGGTGGTGTTTTCCCTACAACTAGATAATTGACTATGTTTGCATACCAAGGTGTATGTAGAGAAAGGGAAAAAAAGTGCTCATTTAGAAATGAATCATCCACAATATCTTCTTTTGATTTTGTTGGTAGTCTAGAGAGAAAATTTTCTACAACATTAGCCTTTCTTGG
Organism: Sequoia sempervirens; assembly: GCA_007258455.2. Lineage (NCBI taxonomy): Eukaryota > Viridiplantae > Streptophyta > Pinopsida > Cupressales > Cupressaceae > Sequoia > Sequoia sempervirens. Next base: position 66,374 of record VDFB02281338.1, read on the forward strand.
TTTTTCTACAATGGTAATATCAAACTCCTGAAGTAGCGACAACCATCTCATAAGTTTTCTTCAAACTATTGGTTTATTCATCAAGTATTTGATTGATGTATGGTCTACACGAATGAATATAGAGTACCCTATGATGTAGTGCCTAAATTTATTGATTGCATAGACAACTACTAACATCTCCTTTTCAATTACTGTGTAATTGAGCTTTTCCCCTAAAGGTTCTTGTTGATATAATAGATGGCATACTCTAGATTTCCTTATTTCTGTCGTAACACAACTCTAATTGCAAAATCATAAGCATCTATGTGGAAATGAAAAGGATTTTTCTAGTTTGGTCCTCTCAACACTAAGGACTTTGTAAGTGATTCATTAAGGGCTTCAAAGGCATGTTGATAGACATGTTTCCAATCAAACTCCACATCTTTAGATAGTAAGAAAAACAATGATGCTGGAATTTTACTAAAGTCTTGTATAAATCTCATGTAGTACCCAACATGACCAAGAAAGATTTTGAAATCCCATTTTTTATCAGGTATGGGAAGTGTAGATATTACCTCAATCTTATTTGAGTCTACTTGGATCCCCTTATTGGACATAAAGTGTCCCAAGACTACCCTTTTGTCATCATCATGAATTTTTTTTCATGACATAAGGATAGGCAGTGATCTTGAAATCTCTACAGTACTTTCTCCAAGTTAGAAAGTGATTCCTCATAGGTACTCCCATAGGCTGTAAAGTCATCCATGTAATGAAATCATGAGCAATGTATGAGAATATACTCAATAATTCCCTTTGGAATGTGGAAAGTGCATTGCATAAACTAAATGGCAAGACAAAGTAAGCATATGTACCGCAAGGGAAAGTAAAGGTTGTCTTTTCTTGGTCCTCTAAAGCTATATAAATTTGGTTATATCCACTAAACCCATCTAAGAAGGAAAAAATTGTTTCCTTGCTAATGAATCTAGAACTTGATCAATGAATGGTAGGGGGAAGTGGTTCTTTTGGTTGCTGCATTTAACTCATAGTGATCAACACACAATCTTCATTTCCCTCCCTTTTTAGTTATAATTACTTTTGGAGATACCCACTGACTATCAAAGATTGGATAAATAAACCTCACATCAAGTAAATTTTGTAATTTTACCTTAACTATGTTATAGATAGCCAGGTTCATTGATTTAAATTCTATGCATATATAGGTTTGGGACTATTCCTTTCATATCATGGTAATCCCATACAAATACAGTTGCATGTGCTTGAAGCACATTCAATAATGAAGACTGTTGTGCAACAATCAATTGACTGTTTACATTGAATATCTTTCTTGGTGTAATCTTAACTATCAAGGCTGATGTTTTAACAAAGGCCATATCAAAGTTTACTATGTAGGGTCTACAATTATGTGGAAATAATTTATAGAAAATTTGAGAGATATAATCAGATGTATTGGTTGAGATTATGTTCTACAAAGGGTCTTACAAATATGTTAAATAGTCATATTGTTGTGGGTCCCTACCATAGTTATTTTGCATGATGTTTGCAAGTAGTTTATCTTCATTTTGGATTTCCAATATAGGACTACGTTCAATATTTATTAATGTTTGTAATGAGTATTGATCATCCTCATCTAGGGAAGACCATATAATTTTCTCCAAATTTGTATGTGGTTGGGTAGGTGGATAAAGGACTAGCTTTTTTGTTACATTTCTATTGCAAATGATCATGTTACCAAATTTGTAACCTATGAAGGCATCTACAATAGCCAACCAAGGTATCCCTATAAGTAGGGGGTACCCTGTAAGATTTAGTTTAGGTTGTAACACCATGAAGTTTGTAGTATATTCCCATGAGTCTAATGTTATAATAAAGTCTTCTATAATTCCCTCTAGTTTTATTGTAAAGCTATCTACTAACTGTAACACAATAGGTGTAGGTCAAAGCTCCATTAGTTGTAATTAATTCATGGTTTCCTTCATCATCATGTTGATGGCTACTCCTAGGTCAATTAAGGTATTTATTTATGAGAGTGCCATTGATTTTGACATCCACAACATGGCTCTTGGGGTTTGCATATTTAGGGACAACTATGTTTCCTAACATAATATTTGGAAGATGTCCTAAAAAATGCATAGTCTAAGGCTCCTTATGTTTCCTACTTGTCTTCTTGAGGCATAACTCTCTCACTGTCTTGGTATAAATTGACACTTAATTTACTATATGAGGGGTATCTTTATGCAAACATCTCTAAGTTGTCCTAATAGATCAAATTTAGCTTCTGAATGATGTTTTTGTATTGTTAGTCTCTCAGAGAATGTAGGTTTTGGACTTATGGTTTTTGGTTTATCTTGGTTTAATTCAGGTTCCCTAGGATGTTTGCCCATAGTTTATGTTGGGTGTTCCTCATCAGTCAACTCTATGATGTGAGGAGATGAAGTCCCAACTAACATTTTCCCTGATCTAAGATGGACATCACTCACCTCAACCCCATAAGTAGGGTATTGGATGGTTTTGTTAGCATAAGCCTATTGGACAAGCTTATTATTGGCGTTAAGTGTAGGTTGTGTTGGAAATTGAGGTACTCTTGGTGGTGTTGGTGTAGTCATGGCTAGATGTTGTGGCTGCAAGGGCTGTTGTGGCTACAGGTCATTTAGGTTTTGATTTTTCCACTGTGACCTTCGCACCACTGTGGTGGCCATTGGTTTTGTTGGGGTGGTCATTGGGAGCTATAATTTAGTCCTTGGTAATTCTATGGTGGCCATGTACCTTGTTGTTGTTGAGTCCAATTAAAGGATTTGGGCATTGGCCATTGTGGATTTTGTATATTGGTCCAAGGTTGAGGGTTCCAATTTGAGAAGTGTGTATTACTACTTGGAAATGACATATTATAGGTCAAGGGATCTTGTGGAATAACTTATCTTGGTTTCCATGGCTTGTGTTGAGCGATATAAAACAATTGACCTTCTTCATCTTCCAGGGCATGAAACATTATCTTCCCTTGCTTGTCTTTGTAAGGAAGCTAAGGTAGTGGAAAAAATTCCTACACTAATCTTGAGAGAAGAGTAATGCAAAACTTTATAGATCTTTAATAGTTACAAAAAATTAAAAATAAATAAACATATATATCATGCATACCACAACATAATTATTTAGTGGGAAAAACCCTTTCGTGAGAAAAAAACCCACACTCCAAAAGCCGTCCAATATATTATTCAAAAATCACAAAGATTATAGTATACTTGCGGATCAAGCTTCTCATAGGAGTATCACCAACTGGATATCCAAAGGCAACACAACTGCTATCAAAATATCATAATACATCACAACACATAGCTGTAATACAACTCCCTCATAAAATAGGGTTACCTTCTAGGGAAAGTCAAGCCAAAAAAATATTGATCATCAGATCTGAGACCTAATGATGAACATTATAGATTTATAATAACAAAATATAAATAAAATGTGGTTTTTGTGGGTGTTGCCCCTTAACCCCTACTGGGGCACACAACCCTTGGACCTTTGTAGGGTGGTACCCCATCCCTGCACCCCCCGCTCTGACATATCAAGAATACTTTATGTATTTGCAAGGTTAAGACATATTTTCCCAACAACCTTCAGATATATTAACCAACTTTTTGCACTTACAATTGATATTCTTTTGGCGACAGTGTGGATAGACTTCTATAAGGGATTCCTTTGCTTCTTCCTACTTTTTCTTGATATGAAGGGTATCCTGTTGGGTAGAAAAGTGGCTAATGATTTCCTCCTTCATGTTACATAGAAGATTGCTAAGCTATACTTGTTACCCAATTTTCACCTGCGGGCTCAATCAGGGGAAAATTATGTTTTAAATTTGACACGTGGATTAAATGTGGCTCCCATAAGGGTTGAAGCCAGTGTGTAGGTGTTCATTTTTTATTGGGAAGGTCTTCATTTGATGCTATTTCACAAGGAAGTTTGTTGGAAAGTATGCCTCAGTTGGATTTGGCATAAAACTCCTCAAAGAAGAAGTCACTGAGACCAGCTGAATGTCTTGTCGACTGGCTATTGTGCTATATTCATTTGAAATATCTCGAGCACCTAGATATTTTGGTCGCCATGAGTTTTTATATATCTCTCTGTCAGGGAGAAGTCTAGCCAAATGGTGGAAGTATCGATGAAAATATTTTCTTTGGGGAGATGTCTCTCCAACTCATAGAAGTCTCACCAAAATGGCCGGCATTGGGGAGAAGTTTCGCTAAAAGAGTGAGGTCTCACCGAAAGATTGGGGCTTGCTGTAACGTCTCACCGAAAGGGGGTGGTCTCCCCGAAAGGAGGTGCCATCAGTATGATGTCTCACTGACTTGTGGTTTTTTTGAAAGGGTTTATGGATATCGGTAAGACTCCTGGCCAAGGGGTTTTCGTTCGCTATGATGTCTTGCTGACTCATGATGTCTCGCCGATAGTTTTAACTCTTCGGTGTGACTGATGGAGGATCATTGAGGCCTTTGTTCGACCTATTTGTCTTGCTGATGGGTGTGTTCGTGTTGAGCATCACCGAGACTCTTGTCGATGGTCTAAATGGAATGATATCTACTGTCAGGCGCTTTCAGTATGACCTCTTGCCAAAAGCGATAGTCTTGCCGATGGTTTCGATATCGGTATGACTCTTAAGGACTCACTATGATGTCTGGCCAATAGTGATAGTCTGGGCGACAATTTTGGGATATCGATATAACTCTTGTAGCTCGATATGAGGTCTTTCCGATAGTTGTGTGTTATGTCGATTGCTACTATGAAGTATAATCGCATCGGGGAGACACGGTTAGTGTCTCACTGACATGCGATTCTGTCTGAAGAAATTTTGATCGCCTGAAGATCCTACGTCGTGTCTATTCAACCAATCAGAGGAGGCTAAAGGTGAACCATGGTAGTTTGATTGGTGTGAAGAAGATCAACAGACTATATATGGCACAGATCTACTCTGAGATCAAAGGTGATGGATCGGCTCGGTGAAAAATGGTGTGGGGATCTAACATAAAATTGGATGATCAGGGGATGTGAAATCAGTTTAGAGGGTGCCCGATGCTGCTTCTCAAAGAGGGTCAACTTGCAAAAGGGTCTAGAACAAGAGGAGAGCAGAAAGAAAGAGACCGCAAGGACAGCTAGGATGTCGGCTGGAAAAAGTGGATCGGCACTGATGACCATACTTCAAAACATTCAAAGAAGCTCTTCAAAGAAGTCTTGAGGTTGGACACGGGGGCCAAAAGTTAATGCGATGGTTTCAAAAGATCTGAAGGCCACTCTTGAGGGGGATATTTTCATCGACATGGGCAGAGCGATACACATTGAATGCAACATTAACTTCATTCCAAAAGATATGAGGGCTGACCCTTCTATAGCCGACTCATTTTTTGTAAACCCTAGGGTAGGGGCCAACACTTTTTAGTTTTTTGTTGTATATATGGCATTTTTTCCTTTTTGGAGGAGAGTTCTTCTTATGCTTTTTAGAAGTTTGTGACTTTGGCAGTCCTTTCTCAAATTAGAAAACTTTTGTAACTCATTTGGAGAATGATATATAGAATTTACCTTCTGGTTCTTGCAAAATATTGTGCATTTTCAGGTGGTTGATCAAGCTACTTCGTGAAATCTTTCTATTTCCTTATAGCTTTGTCTCATGTTAGCATGCCTTTCTTTGCAAAAGTAGTATTATGTAGTTTACAAATGATGTTTTACTGAATTGCACATGAACTTTTAATTTGTGAAAAATTGCTTTTCCTTCTTAAAAGTGTGTGCATGTCAAACCTGTTTGTGAAATACTTATGCATAATCTACAGAAACTTGTTGTGCAATCCCATATCCATCATCAATATTCAAGTGTAACCTAAGTGTCTCATTGCTCTTTCCAATTTGGTGTATCACCATAGGATTTAATTTTCATTTTTATGCACTCCTCCCTTTTCCTTACAAAATTCAGTAGTTTAAGTGATATTGCCAGCATAGGAAGCCGACCTTCTCTAGAGGTTCTTTTCCATTTTTTAGGTGACCCACAACCTGGAAAAGTTCCATGTTTCTCTGAAGTATCAAGTTCTGCAACTTGATAAGGGTGCAATTTCAGTAGACAACAGTTTTTGGCACACCTAGTGGGACTGACTAACAAACAGTTTGAAAATTACATGTCTATTATTGGTTTTTGATATGAAACCAGTAAGATTCACACCTTTCAAAGGTTAACATCAGCATATCATGGTGACTCCATGTACCAGTGCATCATTGAGGAATTCAAAATATTGAGAAATCTGGTATTTTTCTCAATAATATCAACCTTTCGAGGCAGCGCAAATAGCACCATGGTGACTCCAATTTAATATCAGCTGGTTTCAATAGCCCAGGTACCTATAGTTAAGGAGGTTTGCTATCTAGACTTGCTTATGCTTCATATTTTACCTTGGAATGTCTAGTTATCAACAATATAGTAGTTATTCTCTTCCATTTCATGAAAATTTAAGTTCTGGGTCTCCAAACAGCCTTTCTCCTCATTACAACCAACATTATCAACAATCCTATCATGCTTTCCACTCTCCCACCCCTACTCAAATCCCCTCGTAGCATATTACTTCCATTTTGAGCTAGCCTTGTAGCCTACCAAGTCAGTCCTAAAATTCTAACAAAGCAGATACTAAGTTGGGTAGCGTCAAGGAGATGTTGCTGCAGTTTCAAAGACAGATGTTAGACATAGAAAGGGAAAATGAGTATAATATGCAGAATGAGGAGCTTGCTTATCAAGCTTATATTCATCAGCAGGAGGTTGAGACACAAAGAGGATCCTATTTAGTACAAGAATTTGAACAAAGTCAGTCTAACTCTCCTTAAGAACAACTTTCTCAAATGCCCCAATCAGCTGCTACCTTTTCAAATCCTTTCTTTGAAGAAGGACTTCACTACCTGAGATTCAATGTTCCAAGCTTTGAACAGAATGAAACTTTTGTCGAAAAGAAAGTGGAGGAAGAGCAACCCATTGATCCAGACAGCTTCTCCTTTGGGAGAAGATTAAAGAGGAAAATCCTTTACATCTAGCTATAAGGTGTTATCAATTGCAGCAGCAAAGGATTGAGCAACAAGAGGACATCAGATAGTGTGGTGAGTTGATGACCAATGGTCATCAACAAGACAATGGAGCATTAGACATGGAAGAAAATCCTAAAGATGAATCATATACTTTTCTTCAAGGTATGGATTTTTATTTCTTTGAGCATGTTATGAATGAGAGATCCAATGTCGAGCTTTATGAAGAAGCATGCAAAGTTATAGTTGAACAGTTTTGTTCAAAATTGGATGGCAAAGAACTAGAAAAAGTTGATAGTAATGATGAACTAGAACAATAGGTTCATAAACTTGAACAAATGCTGAAACAGCAGGAGAAGCCTCATGAATTTAATTTACAAGGTTATATCTAGTTAGAGGAGCTTCCATTCCATTGTGTAGAAGAAATTGAGATTTCATCACCACTAGAATTGTTGCCTTCTTTCATTGAAGAAGAAAATAATGATTTGGAATGTCTTTCTTTGAGTAATGATGAATGTTATAAGCAACTTCCTTTCTGGTGTATAAAGGAACCAGAGGTTGATATATTGATTGAAAGTGTATTGGAGGAAGTCATTTCACTGTTTCCCATTGAAGGAATCAATGTTTATTTGGGTAAGCATGAGCATACTGAGGAGGTTTCCACTTTTTCATCGAGCCAGCCACATGGATTAGATCTTTCAAGCCAACAAGGTGATAAAGTGGCAGTCCATGAGCAAGAGATCAGCAAGGAAATTTCAAGCTTTACCCTTACCAGAGGCTGCCTTATTAGATATTTTTCCCAGATAGAATTCAATATAACACCAATGATCAATCTTTCACCCATACATGAAGACACAATAGAAGATGTTATCAAAAATGCACTAATAGCCAAACAAGAGTATGTTTAGTTTACTTATCCTCCTTTGGTTGACAATACATATGGTTTGTTTAGTGAGGTAAGTAAACTTTTTCACCTCTTTCAAGAAATAGTACATCATCTTGTTAAATATCTTCCTGTGTCCCATTTTTACTCGGTTGTCCTTAAGCATGCTAATCACTATATTTTGAGAAGAATGGGAAGCTACTTTAGTCATCCTATAAATGGTTTTGTTTGAATAGTTTCCTACTAGTTAGTGTAGGATAGGTTTAGTTGCAATATTTCAATTCCCTAAGTGTTTTTCTAGTACAGTTAGATAGTTTCCTTTCTACAACTTTCCTATTTTCAATAAGTTTCAAGGTGGTCTGATTAGTTATAAATGAGTTACAACCATGTACAATCTGCTCTAGATATTTTTCTGAGTTTTCCCAATGACTCCATGCCCAATGGATAGGCCTAGGCTACTAGTTTGCATGTTTAGCAGGAAAACATCTAGCTGAGGTCGCCCAAAATGTTACTCGATTTTCACCTACGGGCTCAATCAGGGGAAAATTATGTTTTAAATTCGGCATGTGGATTAAATGTGGCTCGCATAAGGGTTGAGCCTAGCGTGCAGGTGTTCGATTTTCATTGGGAAGGTCTTCATCTGATGCTATTTCACAAGGAAGTCTATTGGAAACTATGCCTCAGTCAGATCTGGCATAAAATTCCTCAAAGAAGAAGTCGCTGAGACCAGCTGAATGTCTTGCTGACTGGCTGTTGTGCTATATTCATTTGAAATACCCTAGGCGCCTAGATATTTTAGTCACCATGAGTTTTTATATATCTCTTCGTCGGGGAGAAGTCTAGCCGAATGGTAGAAGTCTCAGTGAAAAGATTTGCTTCAGGGAGATGTCTCTCTAACTCATAGAAGTCTCGCCAAAATGGCCGGCGTCAGGGAGAAGTTTCGCCGAAAGAGTGAGGTCTCGCTGAAAGATTGGGGCTTGCTGTAACGTCTCACTGAAAGGGGGTGGTCTAACAGAAATATTTTCAATCGACATAATGTCTTGCTGACCCGATGAAGTCTCACCGAAGGATTTTGCCTTTGGTGTAGTGTTTTGAGTTCGAGGTGATGTCTCACCGACCAAGTGAGGTCTCGCCGAAAGAATTTGCACTCGGGGAAATTTTGTGGCTTTGGCATGATGTCTTGTCGATGACCAGTGGTCTCATAGATGGAGGATGCTCTCACTGTAATGTCCTACCATTCGCTGTAACGTCTCACCGACCACGGGTGGTCTTGCCGAAAGGAGGTGCCATCGGTATGATGTCTCACTGACTTGTTGTGGTTTTGCTAAAAGGGTTTATGGATATCGGTAAGATTCCTGGCCGAGGGGTTTTCATTCGTTGTGATGTCTTGCTGACTCATGATTTCTTGCCGATAGTTTTAACTCTTTGGTGTGACTGATGGAGGCTTGTTGAGACCTTTTTCCAACCTGTTTGTCTTGTCGATCGGTGTGTTCATGTTGAGCATCACTGAGACTCTTGCTGATGGTCTAAATGGAATGATATCTACTATTAGGTGCTTTCAGTATGACCTCTTGCCAGAGTGATAGTCTTGCCGATGGTTTTGGATATTGGTATGACTCTTAAGGACTCGCTATGATGTCTGGTTGATAGCAATAGTTTGGGCGACAATTTTGGGATATCAATATAACTCTTGTAGCTTGATATGAGGTCTTGCCGATAGTTGTGTGTTATACCGATTGCTGCTGTGAAGTATAATTGCATCGAGGAGACACGGTTAGTGTCTCACTGACATGCAATTCTATTTGAAGAACTTTTGATCGCCTAAAGATCCTACGTGGTGTCTGTTCAACCAATTAGAGGACGCTGAAGGAGAACCGTGGCAGTTTGACTGGTGTGAAGAAGATCAATAGACTGTATATGACATGGATCTACTCTAAGATCAAAGGCGATGGATCAACTCGGTGAACAATGGCATGGGGATCTAACATAAAACTGGATGATCAGGGGATGTGAATTCAGTTCAGAGGGTGCCTGATACTGCTTCTCGAAGAGGGTCAACTTGCGGAAGGGTCTAGAACAAGAGGAGAACAGAAAGGAAGAGACCACAAGGACAGCTGGGATGTTAGCTGGCAAAAGTGGATCGACATTGATGACCATACTTTAGAACATTCAAAGCAACTCTTCAAAGAAGTCTCAAGGTTGGACACGGGGGCCAGAAGTTAATGCGATGGTTTCAAAAGATTTGAAGGCCACTCCTGAGGGGGATCTTTTCACCGACATGGGTAGAGCGATGCACATTTAATGCAACATTAACTTCATTCCAAAAGATCTGAGGGCCGACTCATTTTTTGTAAACCCTAAGGTAGGGGCCGATACTTTTTAGTTTTTTGTTGTATATATGACATTTTTTCCTTTTTGGAGGAGAGTTCTTCTTATGCTTTTCAAAATTTTTTGACTTTGGCAATCCTTTCTCAGATTAGCAAACTTTTGTAACTCATTTGGAGCATGATATATAAAATTTACCTTGGTTACCATTGATGGTTCAATTTTCCTTCTGGTTCTTGCAAAATAATGTGCATTTTCAGGTGATTGATCAAGCTACTTCGTGAAATCTTTCTATTTCCTTATAGCTTTGTCTCATGTTAGCATGCCTTTATTTGCAAAAGTAGTATTATGTAGGTTACAAATTGTGTTTTACTGAATTGCACATGAACTTTTAATTTGTGAATTTTTTTTTTTCCTTCTTAAAAGTGTGTGCATGTCAAACTGTTTTGTGAAATACTTATGCATAATCTACATAAACTTCTTGTGCAATCCCATATCCATCATCAGTATTCAAGTGTAACCTGAAATCTTTCTATTTCCTTATAGCTTTGTCTCATGTTAGCATGCCTTTATTTGCAAAAGTAGTACTATGTAGGTTACAAATTATGTTTTACTGAATTGCACATGAACTTTTAATTTGTGAAAAATTGCTTTTCCTTCTTAAAAGTGTGTGCATGTCAAACCTGTTTGTGAAATACTTATGCATAATCTACAGAAACTTGCTGTGCAATCCCATATCCATCATTAGTATTCAAGTGTAACCTGAGTGTCTCATTGCTCTTGTCAATTTGGTGTATCACCATAGGATTTAATTTTCATTTTTATGCACTCCTCCCTTTTCCTTACAAAATTCAGTAGTTTAAGTGATACTGCTAGCATAGGAAGCCAACCTTCTTTGGAGGTTCTTTTCCATTTTTTAGGTGACCCACAACCTGGAAAAGTTCCATGTTTCTCTGAAGTATCAAGTTCTGCAACTTGATAAGGGCGCAATTTCAGTAGACAACAATACCCTTGGAACTCTAGTGGATGATTTTTTGAGAAATGGGGTCTTGTCACCCTAGTCTTCTTGATGAATGATTTATATTAATTTTTTTGTAATTTAAAAATATCATCATAGGGTAATTATGAGATGTCCCTTTCTCCAATGAGATTGAGGGAATCCATATAATCTTCATGAACTCCCCTTAAAAACACAAATTTTAGGGATTCAAGGGAGAGTCTATTTTGATGATATTTCCTAAGATAGAACTAAAATCTCTCAACATAATCTTCCAATGGCTCATCTTGTCTCTATGATATCCTAACTATCTCATACCTCTTTCTATATGTACCTTTGTAGTAATCTTGATATTTTTCTACTAACTTTTTCGTCATAGTCTTCTACTTGGGAACAACATTCCTTCCTAACCCCATGATCCAATGCAAAGTAGCCTCCTTTATTGTGGCTAGGAATAATTTAAGCCAATGAGCATCTGTAGTGGTCATATCACATAAAACTAAAAGGTAAAGGTGTATGGATCCTCTATAATGAGTCCATAGAAGATGGGTAGTGCTAAAGGAGGTATATTTTTAAGTGCAACAACCCTTCTCTAGATGGTTATAGGGAATTCAAATGTTACATGCTCTCCTAGGTTATCCACAACTTCTTCGACCATGATAACAAAGTGTATTTTGGAAGCTTGCTCTATATTTGATGTAGCTACTAGTGTAAGGGATAATTGTTCCTTGTTTATTCCCTTAATCTCTTCACTTTTTCCACCAGTATCTTCTAATGCTTTGTGTGTTGAGGGGGGAAATCTTCCTAGAGCATCTTGCTTCCTTCGCATGCAATGGTTCTAACTCTTTAGATCAGTGTTTCCTATACATTGTTAGTGAATCATATTGCTTTTGATGGCTAAAATACCTATTTACCCTAATGATGAACCAAAATTAATAGAATATGAAAGCTTGAAAGGAATTAAAAATACACAGAAGAATCTTGAACTTAGCACCATCCCTGACAATGACACCAAAAATGTGGAGCCTCTCTAAAGTATAATTATCTTTGTGTTAGTGGGTATACACATGACTCAGAAGACCTGAAAATCCCTAACTGAATAGTTCTTCTTTCAAAGAGGGTTGCATAATTATCAACCAAGGAGTCATAAAACTTTGGATAGTGCTTATAAAATATAACCATTCATAGATTTTAGAAATCCTATATCAACTGAGTATAGGTGAATAAACATGTGCAAAAATAGAAAAAGTTGGAAATAGAAATAAATTGCTAATTGAAAAAATAAGGGAAAAGAATGTAAATAACTACCTTTTTCTATAGGTACCTAATGCTAAAGATTGTAATTGTTAACTTTTAAATTATAGTGTCATGGGTGATCCCACAAAACTAGTTAACAATTCCATTGAGGAAGGAAAATTGAAAAAATGCTCCCATGAAGAAAATTTCAAGTTTTTGGGGGTTCACATGAAGGGGGTGTTCGCTCTAACCTAAAAGGGGTTTTCTCTAACTCCCCTTCGAGTGAACCACTTTTTGTGATGTGACCATTTTTTGCACATTTTTAAAAATAAAATCAAAGGGAAAGTAAAGACAAGGGGGGTTCACTCAAGCCCCCCTTCGAGTGAACCCCCTTTGCTCTAAGGGTCAAGGGGAGTTTGCTCAAAGGGGGTTCAAATGAACCCCCCCTTTTTTAACCTTTTCCCCCTCTTCTACCAAATTTTTGCAAAATTTTTCCTTTCGAATCTCAGGTTGAGGATGAAAATGGAGGAAACTTCAAAGAACCAATTGGATGATGGTAGTCCTCGGAACAAGCTATCCATCGAACACAATTTTAATATATTTTGGTTTTATCATGTATTTTTTTAGTTTAATTAAACATAGGTTTTTCATCGAAAATCAAACTCTCTATTATGCACATGTGGAAAAATTGTAGATTATTAAAAAAAAAATTCTAAAAAATATTTTCAAGCTAGGTGTTGATGTCCTTGATCCAGTAATTTTTTTTTGAATTTCGATACATACAAAAAAAATTATGTTGTTTACGGTTCACCTATGCTTAAATTGTAATTGGTTTGACTTCAAAACTTGATTAAGAAAAAAATATTAAATAAAACACCATGAAACAAAATGAATGTGATTGATATCATAGTTACAAAGCTAAATTCAAAAGAATTAGAATTTTATCCCTCATAGAAAAAAAGTTATGTTGTTTACGGTGAGCATCACTCTTTAAAAATGGTGTTTACTGATAAAAACTAGTTTTTGAAGGAGATATAAAAATAAATGCAATTTGATTCAATTTTTTTAAAAAAAATATATTTAGAATCTATAGAAAAAATGTCAAAAATAACTAGTTTGCATCATCTTCAAATTCCTCATGGTTTAGCAATTATAGGTACCCGAAAGTGAAGATTTAGTTAAAAAAATTTAGTTCAATGTTCAATTTGGCCAAAAATTGTAAACTAGTATTGTGGGATCACCCTAGACTAGCTAATTTATTCATAGCATGAAAAAATATTAAGATACATAATCTAACTCATGAATTATAACACATACATTTAAAATCATATAACTGAAAACTACCAATTGAATTCATAATGTATTATCTATTTTTACAACTGAAACTAAAGTGGTTCAATTGCAACTCAAGTGACTCTTGCTTGAGTTGTTTCCAAATAATTTTATCAAAAAACCACTAAAAAAATCATGATATCAATTCAATTCTCTTTATTTCATCCTAACACTAAACTATTACACAAAATCTAACAAGAATCTGTTAAAGATCTTTATTCGAATAACACACATCCTATTCATAACACTATTACAATTAATTAGTAATAATAGTAACTAGATAACTAGATCTACTTAGAAAAAGATCCTACTATACATGGTCTATTAGTAATAATAGCAAATGAAAGAGGTCTCAACAAAACAAAAGGGAGCTCGGTAGAAGATGTTGGTTTTGGCAAAGGATAGTGGGATTGTCGTGAAGTCTCAGCGATGCAAAAGGTCTTGCCAATGCAAAACGAGCCCGAGGAGGAAAAAAGAGGTCGACAAGATGTCTTCCCGACTTGATAATGTCTCGCCAAAGGAAATCTTCTCGGTGGAGTGAAATGCATTCGGGGTGATATCAATAAGCTCTTTCTGAAGCAATGAGGGGGTTCTCGGGGTAACGTTTTTCCTTTGGTAAGTCATCTCACCGACAATCGGCTATCTTGGCGACCATAGAGGCGATATCGGTATGATCTTTTGGGCTTGCTAAGAGCTCTCAACGATAGCTCCATGTTATGCTGATAGTTGCGAGAAGATTTAGTCACATTGGGGAGACACGATTAGTGGCTCACAGACATGCAATTCAATAGGAGAAGCTTTTGACTGCCCGGGAGTCTGCATGTAGTGTGCCCAACCAATCAAGGAGAGCTACAGGTGAATCATTGGCAGCTTGACCAGTGCCAAGAGAATCAACAAAATGTGAATCAACACGTATTTGTTCTGGACTCAAGAGCATTCAAGGTGCTCAACAGAGGGATTCAGTAGGTGGACACAAGGACCAGAAGTAAATACATCCGGTAGCTTCAAAAGATCTAAGGGGTTTCTCCAGGTAGTTGCTCTTCACCAACACACACAACAAGGACACGCAGGCTGCAACATTAATTTCAATCAAAAGATCTGAGGATAGATCTTTCTGAGCCTGATATTTTTGTAAGTCCTAAGGGGTTGACACATTGGTGTATATAAGGCATTTTTCACCCTTTTGTAAATAGTTTGGATTGTACATTCAAAAGAGTTAGTGATTTTTATCAATCCTTTCTCGACTAAATGTATGTTTTGTAACTCAACTAGAATCTGGAATATAACACAGAGTTTACCTGAGAAGCTACTATTAATGTTTGTATTACTCTCATTTCTATATTTTAGACTATGCAAGTTCTTAGCTGTGTTTTTCTAAAAATATGTATTCATACCTAAGGTTGTGAAATTCATCTTTCCTTCCTAAGATATGCATGTAGAGCAAGCCTATTAAGAATAGTGCATGAATTTAAAGGGGTTATGATAAGTAAGTGAAAACGCTGTCTTTTGCTTTCCAGTGCATGTTCTTCCTGTGTTCGTTTGATGATTTCTTATTAACTCGATGTATCACCATAGAAATAGTTCAGTTTAGTTTCATTGTTTGTATGCATTTCCTTCTCCTTTTACCTTCACAAAATCACTAGTTTAGGTGATACCCAAAGGAAGTCGGCCTTCTCCGGAGGTTCACTCCAATCTCACGTGACCCCCCAATCTTGGAGTGATCCAATGTTTCACTAGAAAGCTCAGTTTTACAACTTTGCATAGGGTGCATTTCTAGGTGACAACAGTTTCTGGCACGCCCGGTGGGACAGAAATTAGATTGAACTGTTGGTTTACTATGCAACCAGCTACTCTCAGACTTTATAGAAGTCATTTGGCATATTTGGCGACTCCACAAAGAAGAAGAACTCCTTAAATCAATGCCTTCTATAGTTTATGAGAAAAGTTTAGACAAGAGGTAGCTCAGGTCCCTTCGAATATTTGTAGTTGTCACCACCAAGAAGAAAAGGAAGAGCAACAAAAAAAAGAGGAACAACAACTATCTATTCTAGAAGAACTCAGTCTACTCCTCCCTCAGTGGGATCTCATTTTTCTATACAAGTAAATCCAATTCAGCTACCCCCAATGGCCGCTCCAAGGAATCAACCCTTTGTCACTTTCAATAGAGGTAGCCCCTTAAATTTGGCACAACATAACAACATCCCAATGGCAGCCTTAAATAGTCTGCCAATTTTTACAAGAGAAGACCAAATTACTTTGATTTAACACAAGAGAGATGTGGCTTCATTATGCAGAGTCCATCACATAACTCAAAAGGATGTTGCAATAAGGTTGTTAGCTACTTCACTAAAAGGAAGAGTTGTGCAATGGTATAGGGGCCTAGCAGTCGATTCAATTGGAACTTGGGACGAATTTGGAGACAAGTTGCATAAACAGTTTCAAGATAGGTCTGATAACTTGTCTCTATTAGAACAATTGACCACAATTAAGAGAGCCCCTCAAGAGTAGATGAACGAATTCAACTTCAGATTTCAAAGGACCTGGGATAGGATCCCTATGATAGTAAGACCACCTCCAGAGTATGCATTTCTATACTTCTTGAGGGCTCTTAACAGCGATATAACTATCATGATACAATCAATGGGAGGGGTTTCTCTACCAGATGCCTTTGAAATAGCCATTAGAGCTGAAAACAACTTAATACAAGCTGGTAAACTTGCTCGTAGGCTGCCAATGCCTATATTTCCAGAGATACATGCAAGTATTCCCTTGCAAATACCTTCTTTTGCACCCTTGCCATCTATTCTAGCTGTTGTAACACAAGGAAATATTGTCTCAAGTTCTCCAAACATGTTGTAGGAGATCAAAAGTCTATTGCAATATTTTGGTAATAAACTTGTTAGTTTAGAAAAAAAACAATCTTATAGTAGGCCTTATCAACTGCAGAATCTAGGTTAGCAACAAGCATATTAGGGGAATAGACAGTAGTATCCAGGTAGTTACCAAGGCACCAAACAAAATGTTCCCACAAGACCCTTTCAGGCCTATAATCCAGCTCCAATTAGTGTTGTCAAAGAGTTGGTTCCTATCCAAAACAACTTAGCAGTAGACTATGAGTGGTGCTACCCTTGTAACCAACCCCACAATCAATCCACCTACTCAAAAAAACTGATCAAATAGGAACTTATGGTACATAATGCTTCAAGTTCATAGCAGGGTGCGCGCAATGATGCATCTCCATCACACCAAGACCAATTTGTCAATGATGCTACCTTACTTAATTGGCAAGGTGAGGAGTTTTTGTGGAATGTGGACAATTCTCCAGTTGCAGCTAATATGAGAGCAAAGAAAATAGCTTTAGAGCTTGATCAAGCAGCTGATAGAGGAGGTGCAGCGACTACACAACCATCTACGTCTCAAGTGACTCTTGTTTGGAAAAAGAATCAGCAACTCCTAGTCAAGGAGCAACCACACTTGCAAGCTGATCACACTAGCGTAAAGGTACATCATAAAGTAAACCCAGTTGTACCATTTAATATTCTTGATAGTATGAAAAAGACAAATGTAACGCTGTCTATGTGGGATTCATTAGTCATCCCTGGTCAAAAGGATATTCTACACTCATCCCTGTCAAATCTTAAGGTGTCAAATGAGTCTAAATCCCCAATAGGTCAAGTTAGGACTGTGTTGACAAATAATACCCAGAGAAATGATAAAAAACCCAACAAAGAGGCAGGAAAAGAAGTCAAGACACCTCCCTTTTACATGTCAGTTATTATTGGTGATAAGTTAGTTCATAACTGTATGGTCGACAGTGGAGCTAGTAGCTTTGTGATGCCAAAATAGATTGTTGACAAACTTGGTCTAAAATATCAGTCTTTAGAGAAAGGAGTAATCCAATTGGATGGTACCTCCATTAATACACTGGGAATCATTAAAGATTTGAGTCTTACCCTTCATGCTTGCCCTAATTTTGTAGTTTCCCAAGACGTATGTGTCATTGACCTTCCACCTTTCTTTTCTTTATGTTTGTCAAGAGATTTTATAGCCAAGATAGATGGTTACGTATCAGCTAATTGGTCACACATGCTATTTAGAACTAGATATGGAACTAAGATTACCATCAAATCTAAAAGGTTGGCTAAAGACCACATTGAACCATATAATCCGAACCCTATTAATGTTGTTCCTATTATACCAGACACAAATTGTCTTGTTTCAATTAATAGTGAGCTAGTTGCAGCGCAAGAGCTTCAATCATAAGCTATTCCTAATGTACTGTTGCATGAGTGGGCAGTTGAAAATGTGTTGGATAGTCCTGAGGAGCTCATTCGAGATGCTAGTATGGGTAACTATGTCATTCTTGAGCCTGACACAGAGATTCCAAACCTAGAGAAAGGTGCAAACCAGCTGCTGCAACCACTAAGTGGACTCTGGGAGATGTTCTTAGATGGTTCTAGGAGCAGGCATGGAGTAGGAGGAGGTGCAATGTTGATTTCTCCACAAGGGGATAGGTATTACTCTGCATTCCATTTTTCTTTTGCATGTTCTAATAACACTACTAAGTATGAAGGCCTTGTTCAAGGTCTTGAATGGGAAAGGAAGAGAAGAATAACCCACTTGAAAGTATATGGGGACAACGAGCTAATTGTTAATCAAGTAAGAGGCTTGAATGTTGCTAAAAATGATGCACTGAAGTCTTATAGGAATAGAGTGTGGAACATGCTTAAGGATTTTGATGCCTTCAACTTAGTGTCTATTCCAAGAAATCAGAACAAGCATGCTGATAGGCTTGCAGCCATTGGGGCACAATTTGATATTCCAGGTGACATCAGAAAAGAGAAAGTGCAGCAGTATGTAAAGGTTGTAGTCAGGCCATCAATTCCTGATAACAACATTCACTGGCAAGTCTTTGACAGTGATGAATAGATCCTTTCTTTCTTGCTCGAAGAAGATTAGTTCTTCATGATGAATCAAGGAAAACTCAAGCAGCAGTATGGTGATCAAGTCATACAGTTGAGGACGAATAATTTACCCAAAGGTCTTGTTACCTTAGAGTCAATTTTCAGTACTGATGATTAGCTTAAAAAGGGTAAAGTTGGCTTGCAAATCAAACAAGAACATTATGAAGAGCTAAAGATTTACAAAGGTAAACTCCTTAAGATAGGAAAAATTTGTTCACATGAAGATAGAAAATATTTTGTTGCTTTATGTCAAGAATTCTATGATGTCTTTGCTTGGGAATATTCAGATTTGAAAGGATTTGATTCTCATATTGCTCAGCACACAATTGAGTTAGAACCTAATGCCAAGCCAGTAAGGCAGAAACAAAGGCCCTTGAATCCTAAGCTTGAACCCTTAATGATTAGAGAGCTGACCAAACTAGTTGAAGGGGGTATCATCTTTCCAATTAAACACACCTCCTGGGTTTCTAATCTTGTTCCGGTTAGGAAGAAAAGTGGTGAAATAAGACTTTGTGTAGAATTTAGGGATCTTAACCAAGCATCTTTGAAAGATCACTACCCGCTGCCTTCTATGGAAAAAATCCTACAAGTAGTTGCTGGTTCTGAAAGATTTTCCTTGTTAGATGGCTTTTCGGGCTATAATCAAGTGCTGGTTAAAGAAGAGGATCAGTTCAAAACCACTTTCACAACTAAGTGGGGCACCATGGCATACAAAAGGATGAATTTTGGTTTATCTAATGCTGGTGCCATGTTTCAGAGGGCCATGGACATGGCATTTCAAGGTTTGATCAACAAGATTATACTAATTTACCTAGATGATATTACAATTTATTCCAAGAATGCTGATGAACATTTGTTACATCTTAGGAAAGTTTTTGAAAAATGCAGAGAGTTTGGTATCTCCCTCAATCCAAAAAAGAGTATCTTTGTTGTTCATGAGGGGAAATTATTAGGACACATAGTGTCAAAGCAAGGAATTACTATTGACCCTGAAAGAGTTAGAGCCATACTTGAATTGCCATTACCAAATCATAAGAAGGGTTTGAAAAGCTTTTTAGGCTAGATGTTGCCAACTTGTTACAACCTTTGACAGCTATGTTAAAGAAGAATGCAGTTTTCAGTTGGACAAAAGATGCCAAGAACAGTTTTGAAGAAATTAAGGAGGCCTTAGCGTCTGCCCCAACATTGGTAAATCCAGATTTCTCCAAGGATTTATTTTTGTATGCTATTGGCAGCACTAGTTCAATCTCTGCTATGTTGGTACAGAAAAATAGTGACAATTTAGAACAACCCATATCTTTCTTTAGCCAAATACTTGTTGATTATGAAGAGAGGTATTCATTTGTTGAGAAACATGTTCTCTCCATGATCAAAAGCTTAAATAAATTCAAGCCTCTAGTGTCAAACAATAAGATTCATATTCTGGTTGCCCACTCAAGTGTGAAGGAGTTTTTGTTGAACAAAGATGTGAATGAAAAAAGAGCAGGATGGGTCACCAAGGTCATGAAGTATGATGTAGATTTTAAGATCACCAAACTGGTTAGAGGTAAAGGTCTTTGTGAGCAGCTTGCTACACAGTTGGGCAGTAAAACTGAATTAGAAAAGGATGTTGTGCTTGCTAATACAAATGAACTTCAGAATGCTCAAGCTGATGTGCCTATGGGGATAAATAATTGGGTTCAAGATATGACCCAATTCCTACAAGCTGGTAAATTCCAATTAGGATTAAAAAGAGCTAAAGGAAGATACTTCAGATTGCAGTCCATACCATATGTACTTTTAAACAATGTTCTTTTCAAAAAGGATCTGAATGGTTTACTATTAAGATGCATTCATAGCGATCAGATTGAAAAGGTACTTCATGAGTTTCATGATGGAGCTGCAGGAGGCCACTTTGCCCCAAGAACTACTGCCTAGAAAATCATGAGAGCTGGTTACTACTGACCCAACTTGTTCAAAGATGCATATTCCTAGTCAAGAAATTGTATTAAATGTTCTTTATTCGCAGGAAAGGAAAAGTTGCCAGCTATGCCTCTGCATCCAATTCAAGTGGAGCAGCCCTTCATGAGATGGGGCATTGATTTCATTAGGCCAATAAATCCACCTTCCAGTGTTGGTCACAAGTGGGTGCTCACAGCTACAGACTATTTCACAAGGTGGATAGAAGTAGTAGCTTTGAAAGAAGCAAAAGAGTCTTCAGTTTTGAGCTTCTATGAAGATATAGTCACCAGATTTGGAGTCCCTGACTCTATCATATCTGATAATTCCCTTGCATTTGGGGGATTAAGACTAACTGATTGGGCTGTCAAACAGGGTATTCATTTGAGTACATCCTCAAATTATTATCCTCAAGGTAATGGTTTGGTTGAAAGCACAAATAAGAACCTCATCAGGATTATTAAAAGAACCATAGAGGATAATCAAAGGACCTAGCACATCAGTTTAAAGAATGCACTTTGGGCAGAAAGAGTGACTCCTAAGAGGTCTATTGCTAAATCACCATACTTGTTAGTCTACAGCAGAGAGGCAAGATTACCCCTATTTGTGGAGCTTCCAGCTCTAGACATTGTACATCAGTTGGAAATGTTTGAGGAACAAGACCTAATGTCCATGAGATATGTAGAGCTCATGGAACTTGAAGAATTAAGGGACAAAAAAATGAAGGATTTGGAGTATCATCAAATCCAAACAAAAAGAACATTCAACAAGAAAGCTACAACCAAGAATTTCAAAGAGGGCGACATTGTCCTCAAATGGGATATTATGAAAAGTAGGCCTGGCCATCACACTAAGTTTTACAACATGTGGACAGGCCCATTCATCATCAGAGATTGTAAGGAACACAATGCTTATCAACTGGCTATGACAGAAGGGGCAATACTGCCTATCCCAGTCAATGGGATACACCTCAAACCCTGTTTTCAAGTTTGATGAGTGTCCTTTTGTACATATCTAGTTAGGTTTTGATGTTTTCAATAAGTGCTTCTGCATTGTGGCTCATTTGTTTTCTGTTCTTCTCCTATCCCTAAGTGTTGTTTAGCGCAGTAGATGTTTTCGTTTCAGTTTCTCCTTGTATCGTTTTGATAACCTGTAGCACTCCGTAAGCCTCAAGTGAGTTGTAGCCATGTATAGGGTGCCCTAGGCCTATTTCAGAGGTTTCTCTTGATGACTCCATGCCCAATGGATAGGCCTATGCTACTAGTCTTCATGTTTAGTAGGCGAGCATCCAGCAAAGGCTTCCAGAAATGTTGCCCATTTTTCATCCATGGGCTCACCAGGGAGACATTTGTGTTTTCAGGAGTTCTTGGAGGTCTGAATTGGTCATTTGCATCAAGGGATAAATTATGCGTCTGGCGCTAGTTCAACAAGAATGCAGTTGGAAGGCTCACCTAGGTCAGGATCGGCATGAAAACCCCTCAAAAGAGGAGAGTCACCAAGACCACATAAATGTCTTGCCGAGATGGAGATGTCTCCCCGACCGAAGGGAAAGTAAACAAATCACTGGGCAGGATGGAGGATATCACCATAGGGTCTAGCCAAAGGGGTAGAGTCACACCGAGATGGAATGTTCTATACATAGGTTGGTGCCTTCACCAGAATGTCACGCCGATCTGTGGGAGGTCTCACTGAAGGGATACCTTCGACATATGTCAATAGACTTCGCTAAAAGGTCTTACCGAGGACAAAAGGTCTCCCCAATAATCATTAGTAAAGCGACATCAGCAAAAGGAAGCAAGTTTCAAGATAGGTCTGGCTGACAGAAAAAGTCTCCCCGAAACGAAGAGCTTGGAAAAAGTGAGGGGCTCGACAAGAGGTCTCGGCAAGCAGAGGATGTCTCACCGAAGGAAAGGGCACCCACCAAAAGACAAAACAAAGGGAGAAAGTCTCAGTGACCCATTGGGGTCTCACCGATGAGGAGGCTTTCAGTATAATGTTCCAAGTTAGGGGAAGGTTTCCCTGACTCGATGTTGTCTTGCCGACACGAGGACAACTCGATGGAATGAAAAGACCTTGGTGTGAGGTCTAGGCAAAGTCAAGATGTTTTTCTGAAGGAAAGCAGCATCACTAAAGATGAGCGTCTCAACGAATGAAAGAGGTCTCAGCGAAACAAAAGGGAGCTCAGCAGAAGATGTTGGTTTTGGCAAAGGATGGTGGGATTGCCGTGAAGTCTCAGCGATGCAAAAGGTCTTGCTGATGCAAAATTAGCCCAAGGAGGAAAATAGAGGTCGGCAAGATGTCTTCCAGACTTGATAATGTCTCACCGAAGGAAATCTGGAGCTCGATGGAGTGATGCATTCGAGGTGATATCAATAAGCTCTTGTTGAAGCAATGAGGGGGTTCTCGGGGTAACATTTTTCCTTCAGTAAGTCATCTCACTGACAATCAGTTGTCTTGGCAACCACAGAGGCAGTATCGGTATGATCTTTTGGGCTCACTAAGAGCTCTCAGTGATAGCTCCATGTTATGCTGACAACTGTAGGAATATTTAATCGCATTGGGGAGACACGATTATTGTCTCACTGACATGTGATTCAATAGGAGAAGCTTTTGACCACCTAGGAGTCTATGTGTAGTGTGCCCAGCCAATCAAGGAGAGCTATAGGTGAATTGTTGGCAGCTTGACCAGTGCCAAGAGAATCAACAGAGTGTGAATCAATGTGTATCTGTTCTGGACTCAAGAGCATTCAAGGTGCTCAATAGAGGGATTCTTTAGGTGGACACAAGGACCAGAAGTAAATTCATTAGGTAGCTTCCAAAGATCTAAGGGGTTTCTCCAGGAAGTTGCTCTTCACTGACACACACAGGAAGGACACACAGGGTGCAACATTAATTTCAATCAAAAGATCTGAGGATAGATCTTTTTGAGCCCAATATTTTTGTAAGCCCTAAGGGGCCGACACACTGGTGTATATAAGGCATTTTTCACCTTTTTGTAAATAGTTTGGATTGTACATTCAAAAGAGTTAGTGATTTTTATCAATCCTTTCTCGACTAAATATATGTTTTGTAACTCAACTGGAATCTGGAATATAACAGAGTTTACCTGAGAAGCTACTATTAATGCTTGTATTACTCTCATTTCTATATTTTAGACTATGCAAGTTCTTAGCTGTGTTTTTCTAAAAATATGTATTCATACCTAAGGTTGTGAAATTCATCTTTCCTTCCTAAGATACGCATGTAGAGAAAGCCTACTAAGAATAGTGCATGAGTTTAAAGGGGTTATGATAAGTAAGTGAAAATGCTGTCTTTTGCTTTCTAGTGTATGTTCTTCCTGTGTCCATTTCATGATTTCTTATTAACTCGGTGTATCACCATAGAAATAGTTCAGTTTAGTTTCATTGTTTGTATGCATTTCCTTCTCCTTTTACCTTCACAAAATCACTAGTTTAGGTGATACCCAAAGGAAGCCGGCCTTCTCCGGAGGTTCACTCCAATCTCAGGTGACCCACAGCCTTGAAGTGATCCAATGTTTCACTAGAAAGCTCAGTTTTACAACTTTGCATAGGGTGCATTTCTAGGTGACAACAATAACATCACATCACATAATATAGAACCATACATACATGCATCACATGAAGTAGAGTCACATCACATATAGAAAAGTAAATGCATCCATGCATCATACATAAATAAATTAGGACACATCTCATAATCGAATCGATCATATCATATATATCATATAATGTGACTTTCATGGTACAAATCAAGATCAAATGTATTTGTATCAATCAAATGAGTACAATTCCCATGAGGCTATAACAAATAGAGCCCGTGGATCTCAAAAATAATAGTGTTGTTGATCAAAAATGTGAGCTAGCCCTAATGGCTACTCCCCTCACCCAACTGTGTCTTAGGCTGGTCCTGCCTCTATCCTATCTACTATGAGAACTTTGGCACCTGGGCTACTAGAGGCACTACCCACCGATAGTGAACTATGTAGTAATTGGCCTCTCTCACAGCGTCTCAGCTGATCTCGCTTCGCTATGAGGGCTTCGACCTACTGTCAGGCCTGGTCCCTCTCTACTGTCAATGTGTGTACTTGGGCCTAGAGCTACTGAATCAAAATATCCCTCTGGTCAGGTTCTGGAGGTGGTGGTGGCAGCAGTGGCTAATCCCTATGGGGTGGTTGTTGGTCTCTGGGTGCATCTCTCTACTGATCCCTAGGGGCTTCTCTCTGCTAGTGTCTGTCCCCCTGATCTCTCTTCCCTCACTGGTTTGGAGGTGGTCCTCCTCCTCCATCTCCATCTCCATCTCCTTGTCCTCTTCACCCCTTCCCTATTGTCCGGCCTTAGGGTCTCTACCACAATAAAACTGTCCCTAGCACTATCAACATGATTGGTGGCCTGAACCAGTCAATGTAAGCTTTTCTGGTCCCTAAGTTTGGATGCCCCTGATCATATGCCCATGGTTTGACTACCATCTACCTAAATGAATCAAATACATCCTCTAGTGGGATCAGCCAACCCCATGTCATCTCCCACGTGGTCTTGGTGAATATGGCCACATACTGGTCATTCGATCTGTCTTGAATGTCACCAAACTGCCTAGCTACCCTATCTAGTAGGTAGTGCTCAATCATCATGTGCTCTCTGCCCTACATCAACCTATCCTACCTCACAAAGAATAGTTGTTGAACATCAACTTACCATGCAAGCATCCCTAGCCAAGGTCTCCATGTGAATGTGGTCATTTCATCAATGACCCTCTGCTAGTGAGGGATGCCAGCCTATCCTGTGTGAGAAAAAGTAAGACCACCCTTGTATCACCACATTGTTAGGTCATTAGGCTCCACACCAACCACTGTAACCCATAGATGGAGAAAAACTATGTACTCCCATGCCCAAATGTGCAAGAGAGTAATCCCAACTCTGATGGCTCTACTGTCGCAATATGCGAACTTGTGCAAATCATGATAAAGTGAGGCTAGTATCACTAGTTCCCACACAAAGAAATACCTTTGGAAGAGCATCTGCTCCCAAGATCGATCTAGAGCTACAAGCCTGAAATAATAGCCAAAACAATGAATTGGAAGGTGGACACCCGACCTCTATAATGCTCAAGCTCAATTTGGTCCTCAACAAAAATAATCTCATCTAGCCCCATAATCTCATAACATGCATCTGTGTCGGTGCCCATATCATAAATAACCCTCTTGGCATGGATGGGAAAATGTAGAATCCGCTAGACATCCTCCAGTGTGACGGTTGCCTCACCAGTGGGAAGATGAAAAGATGATGTCTTGATGTGCCATCTCTCTGTCGGCATGGTCATCATACCTAGGTGGGTCATGATAGTGGGTGTGTACGCAAAATACCACAGGTTGATCGGTCAAAGGTGATCCTAAAGAAACTCATGCAATCCATTCAATCTGATAATTATCGGGGATCAGTGCTCAAGTGAATGAATGGGCTCTCTGTCCTCCTACACCCAATAAAGCTACAATGTAATGCCCCGCCATGAAACCCTAGAGGACAAAACTTGCATTGTGATATTTTAAACATTTTTTTTTGTTATGAAAAGTTGTGCAATGATAATAAACATAACATAATTATCATCCTAAATCCCCTAGGGTGAACGACTGCACTACATATCTAACCAAAATTCATACTACAATCCACATAACTTATTAAACATTAAATGCAAAAATTACTAGGCATGTTATAGTTCACATTACAATTGAACATAAGTTTCAAGTGAATCATTCATTGCATAACATAAAAGATTAACTATCTTCTCTCATTCAATTAACAAGAACAAAGTCTTTGCTTACAAAATTATTGCAACTGAGTGATACATCAATACAAATTACATTTACATTTATAAAATGATACCTCCTCAAACAAATGAGGAGTGCTATACAATATTACATGATACAATATCAGTTACAATGCATTACAAATACAATGATCTATCTTCCAAGAGTAGATGCAAAGCTGAAGACAATGGATCTGAAGGAACACCACCTCACGAACATAATGGAAACCCAATGGAGACGATACACGTTCCACCCTACTGCGTGAATCCAAAGATTCACCCTCATGCTAGGAGGCAACAACGGTTCCCACTAACACTGAAAAACTAAGACAACAGACTCACAGGGCTGACAGATCAACAATAACAAGAATAAACAACATTATCAACAAAACACCGCTTCCAGAGGCAAACTGAAACAAGGGAATACAATGACACAAGGAAACTCAGTTGACGTAGGAGTGTCACACAAAATTTGTTATGGGTTACCTTGGCATAACCTTCCTAGGCTATCAGACCCCCATCCTGGGTTACCCTAGCTGCCTCTACCAATCGCTGGACCCCCATACAAACTATGCTTCTTGTCTTAGCTCAAGCCTAAACAAGTGCTTGAACCATGAGAGAGTCATCCTTTATCTTATTTAATGAGAACTACCAAAACCCCCTAATCAAATTTATCATATTATCACTTGTTTAAAACCCTCAGTGAGTTACCCTGGCACCCCTTTGTGTGCTGGACCCCCAATTGAGAGCCACTCCCCTACCGACAAACTTAAAATAATTGAAAAATAAAACATACCCACTTGCACAACCCAAAACCCAAAGCAAGTCTCAAAGCGAGGAAAAATCCCTTCCTGCTCACAAATTTCAAAAGGCCAACATATAGGTGGGTACATTGTGCAAAACTAGAACACCTCAAGTTCACTTAAATATCCATATTCATCTTAGGGTTAACAAAATTACCAACAAGGGACAATCAAGAATACCAACACAAGAATTTTTTTTGCACACCTCTAGAACCCTCACAACCATAAACACATAAAGAACTCCCACATAAGACATTCATACGCAACCTCTAGTTACACAAATGTATTGACATAATAAAACTTAATATCATATGATCTCAATATGGAAAAGTTCACAACTCAACTAATTCAAAGATGGGAAAAGAATATCCCTCTAAGGTCTATTTAAATTATCATAGACTAAAATATTCTAAAGTCATAGTCTAACTTTCTCTATTTTGGTAAATTACCTCCTTTATTTATGACAAATCTCATAATGTTTAAACAAGATGACTTTCCTAATGTTTTCTTTTACACTCCTTTATGTACATTTACATATACATATACATACTTATATATATATATATATAAATTGAAGTATATGTTTATAGGAAAAATATAAGTGTATAAATATTCATGAGTACTATTTTCTTTATTTGAATGAATAAAAAGAATAAAAGATCTGTTATAAACTTTTTAATAAAAATACTGAGTTTTTCAGCTTAATTTGAAGATCTGAATACAAGTTATTATCTATTAATGAGGTGAAGTTCCATTTCAATTTACAAGAGTCAATTTATCCCTACAACTGTTAGTTTACACTAATATTATATATTTATGACTAAATACTTGCGGTATCTCATAGTCAAATGTTATGTAACTGTTATAACAGCCAGAAACAACAATAAAACAAATGCATGCATAGCATGAACACCACCAATCATATATATTGAACAATGGAGGAATCTAAAGGCGAAGTCACAGACTCAAGAATGCATGCAGACTATTGGTTCCACTATAGTTCACTTAATTCAGTAATGGACTCAATTATTCTAACTATGCCTCTGAATACCACTTGGCCAGTCCCACCTACAAGAATCAATCCAAGCTACAAATGGAACTCATTAAATTTCAAATCGAAACTCTCCTCTAAAATTTGATGCAGAAATAAACTTCTAAACCATTTGGAGTAGGCACTTTAGCTAAGATAGATTGTTAATGAATCAAGGAGATTATTTAAACCTCAACAACACTCCATTTTAAAGCGCTACAGAAGTGACAAGTTACCAAAGGAATTAGAAAGGAAGTTTTAAACCTCTGCAGAATTTATGTTCCAGTGAAGCATCAGTGAGAAAACTTCTATGTGACAGGGAAGTTATTTAATTCTATACACCCTACCACGTTCAAGTGCTGCCGCTGGGACATATTGCACAAGGAGTTAGGGAGCTTTTTTAAACTTCCACTCCCTTCTACTTCCAAGTGTTGTAGTTGTGACAGGTCGCTAAAGGAATCATACATAAGTTATTTAAAACTATACAACCTACCATGTTAGAGTACGATAGCTGTGACAAGTTACCAAAAGAATCAAGAAGGTTATTGAAATCGTTAAACTTCCTATTATGATCAGGAAGTCAGCGTCACTAATAAATAACAACCAGGGCGATGGAGCAAGCAAAAGTGTCAGATAACTAAGGAAATAGCCACCGTAGTTGAGATAAGAAAAATCATTATAATAATAACAATCATTTTACAATAGAAAAAGGGTTAGAAAAAAAAATAGAGAGCTATGCAGGAACTCAGTAAAACTTCAAATGACAAAACATAAGATTGATTGGCTAGCTGACATGCACAACCTATTCAATAACGAATCTCATATATTATATATTGGTGGAAAGATTATTTAATTAGCACTCTATGGCACACCAAATAATATACAAGATTAACAAATCTAATTCTATACAAGAAACTTATCTAAGAAAGAACCAAGATGTGAATTGGTAAATACAATTATTAGATAAGTATATTTATTCTGAAACTTATATCAATCTGACTATCTGTTTTGGTACAGAAACTCAGCACAAAGACATAGATTACTGTTATTTTTCTGAAGGTTTAATTCTCGTTATTTTCTTTATAGATTCTATTTGAATTCAAAATCATTTAAGCTAGAAATTAATGTTTTACAATACTTCCATACTAACATTCATGTTCTAATTTGAATGAAGAGGAGGATTAAAAGAGGAACCTGGATAGCTGCAAATCTTGGAGCTAAAAGTATTTCCAGGACTACTTTCCTGCTGCAACTAAAAATCTCTCCCCTTTTGCTTTGTTACAAGCCTCCCCCTTTTCAAAGTCTGACACCCTTCCCAAATTTCCCCAAACCTCCCAGAGAAAAGAGAATCCTGTGCAACCGAATGCAATTACTTCCCCGGGAATAATTCCATTACCCCTCTCCTAGATAACTTCCACTATCCGAAACTGTTTCACTCCAACAATTCCATTAAATTGTTTATTTTCCTTTATTATTTTATAATTTATAACTACCATAATAACTTAATATTTTATATAAAATATTTTATTTTAAACTATAAGTTTAATTTATTAGCTTTAGATAAAAACTTAATTAGTTTGATTTAATCAAGGCAAAATCAATCAATTAATCTCGACAAACACATAACCCAAACTATACTTGACCTCAAAGACAAACAACAACAACAACACACAACGATGATTTAGATCGAGGGGTATTACATCCACCCCCCCTAAGATATGACTTACTCCCAGAAGTCAGGATGAAAGGACAAAATATACGAAAAATGGAAGCGCATCAAAGTATCAAATGAAGCAAACATCAATCAATTAAAAGATTGAGTACAAGCATAATAACACCATGAGTAAAAAAACTACATCAACAAAACACTTGACTGACCTTATAGATAGGGTGTGACAATGGTCTCACAACCTCAATGAGGACATTGATTCAGTGTGGGGGACCCAGTGTTACCTCTAAAACAACAACTCTGTTAGGCTCTGGCACGCTCAAACCTGATAATCAGGTGGAGTCAATGCCTGTACCTACAACCTACATCAGAATGAAGTGTCGAGCATGTACATATATAAGTCACCAATCACAATGTGATGAGGAAATCATAGAGTTACAGGGCACTCGCAGGCGAGTGATGTAACACTATCCCCATCACCGGCACAAAACAACTAATATCAAAATAAGATAACTCATTCATCTATCCATACATAACATCATCACATCCATGATATTCAAATCAACAATCAACTAATCTAGGAAACATGATATATATAAAAACATCAAATATCACATTATCCTCAAATTAACATCATAATGTCATCAATATCACTAAGCTAATTATCATTATAATATTATCAATAGTCTCAACATCTACACATCAAAATATCACCATGTCCCAATAACAACCAACAGAGTCATTATGTTTATCAAACATCAACATAGTGTCAACAATTACATCCTAGAGTCTGAATGCAACCTAAGAAGTTTTCCAAGCATAAGCAAACTGAAAGCACCACATCAAAGACCAGGATTACTCCTAGAAGCCTATAACCCAAAACGGGTAACACACATACACATCAAAGGGGTATAAGCTCCCAAGAGATAGAAAACTCGAGACTAGGATCCTACTAGATCTGTGCTAGGACCATGACTCGCTCTCTGAGGGTCAACTCCCAATGTTGTAGGACATGCACGATTTCTAGAGAATGATGCTTGTCCTTTTCTGGAAGTCTCTCCAACTACACCCTGATGCTCAACTAGGCAGTTATCCATCAAAGCAAAAATCCTTTGCAATCTACTAGCATCACCTATGGTTGACTCAGAATCCGTTGGTCTCTTGCTAAATCTAGAAGTGCCCTTTTGAGGACACTATCGAGCAATGTGACCCTGTTGGCCACAAGTGAAACATCTCGTATCTCTACTAAGTTCTCTATCAACAGAAGGTGCACTGAATTGCTGAACACTCCCCCTTCTAACCGTAAATTGAGAGCTATGGGTTGGTTGATAACCACAATCACATTGAGATCTCTGCCAACTCTGATCCCTCTTCTTCCACATCCAACTGCCACCATGTTGGGACTGAGAATTATTATGTTTAGACTGTGAAAACTGTTGTGGCTACTATTGGCTACCCTTAGAGGGTGCCTGCTGACTCTTAGATGAACCTGTAGACTGTGACTGACCACCACAAGAACTCAACTCTATCGGAGGTGTGCTTCCAATCTGAACCCCTGTTTGTCCACCTAAGGCCATAGCTAGATTCTCCTCTACAATTCGAGCCTTTTCAGCTTAATTTGAAGATCTGAATATAGGTTATTATCTATTAATGAGGCGAAGTTCCATTTCAATTTACAAGAGTCAATTTATCCCTACAATGGTTAGTTTACACTAATATTATATATTTATGACTAAATACTTGTGGTATCTCATAGTCAAATGTTATGTAACTGTTATAACAGCCAGAAAGAACCATAAAACAAACACATGCATAGCATGAACACCACCAATCATATATATTGAACAATGGAGGAATCTAAAGGTGAAGTCACAGACTCAAGAATGCATGCAGACTATTGGTTCCACTATAGTTCACTTAATTCAGTAATGGACTCAATTATTCTAACTATGCCTCTGAATACCACTTGGCCAGTGCCACCTACAGGAATCAATCCAAGCTACAAATGGAACTCATTAAATTTCAAATCTAATCTCTCCTCTAAACTTTGATATAGAAATAAACTTCTAAACCATTTGGAGTAGGCACTTCAGCTAAGATAGATTGTTAATGAATCAAGGAGATTATTTAAACCTTGACAACACTCCATTTTCAAGTGCTACAGAAGTGAAAAGTTACCAAAGGAATCAAAAAGGAAGTTTTAAACTTCTGTAGACTTTATGTTCCAGTGAAGCATCAGTGAGAAAACTTCTATGTGATGGGGAAGTTATTTAATTCTATACACCCTACCACGTTGAAGTGCTGCCACTGGGACAAATCACACAAGGAGTTAGGGAGCTTTTTAAAACTTCCACTCCCTTCTACTTCCAAGTGTTGTAGTTGTGACAAGTCACTAAAGGAATCATACATAAGTTATTTAAAACTATACAACCTACCATGTTAGAGTGCTGCAGTTGTGACAAGTTACCAATATAATCAAGAAGGTTATTGAAATCGTTAAACTTCCTATTATGATTAGGAAGTCAGCATCACTAATAAATAACAACCAAGGTGACAAAGCAAGCAAAAGGATCAGATAACCAAGGAAATAACCATCGTAGCTGAGATAAGAAAAATCGGTATAATAATAACAATCATTTTATAATAGAAAAAGGGTTAGAAA
The DNA here is from genome assembly GCA_007258455.2 of Sequoia sempervirens. NCBI lineage: Eukaryota > Viridiplantae > Streptophyta > Pinopsida > Cupressales > Cupressaceae > Sequoia > Sequoia sempervirens. The sequence continues at coordinate 99,074 of VDFB02281338.1, forward strand.
AAAAAATAGAGAGAGCTATGCAGGTACTCAGGAAAAATTCAAATGACAAAACATAAGATTGATTGGCTGGCCGACATGCACATCCTATTCAATAACGAATCTCATATATTGGATATTGGTGGAAATATTGTTTAATTAGCACTCTATGGCGTGCCAAATAATATACAGGATGAACAAATCTAATTCCATACAGGAAACTTATCTAAGAAAGAACCAAGATCTAACTTGGTAAATACAATTATTAGATAAGTATATTTATTTTGAAACCTATATCAATCTGACTAGCTGTTTTGGTACAGAGACTCAGCACAAAGACACAGATTACTGTTATTTTTCTGAAGGTTTAATTCTCCTTATTTTCTTTACAGATTCTGTTTGAATTCAAAATCATTTAAGCTAGAAATTAATGTTTTACAATACTTCCATACTAACATTCATGTTCCAATCTGAATGAAGAGGAGGATTAAAAGAGGAACCTGGATAGTTGTGAATCTTAGAGCTAAAAGTATTGCCAGGACTACTTTCCCACTGCAACTAAAAATCTCTCCCCTTTTTCTTTGTTACCAGCCTCCCCCTTTTCAAAGTCTGACATCCTTTCCAAATTTCCCCAAACCTCCCCGAGAAAAGAGAATCCTGTGCAACCGAATGCAATTACTTCCCCGGGAATAATTCCATTACCCCTCTCCTAGATAACTTCCACTATCCGAAACTGTTTCACTCCAACAATTCCATTAAATTGTTTATTTTCCTTTATTATTTTATAATTTATTACCATAATAACTTAATATTTTATATAAAATATTTTATTTTAAGCTATAATTTTAATTTATTAGCTTCAGATAATAACTTAATTAGTTTTATTTAATCAAGGAAAAATCAATCAATTAATCCCGGCAAACAGATTACCCAAACTATACTTGACCTCAAAGACAAACAACAACAACAACACACAATGACAATGTAGATGGAGGGGTATTACATCCACCTCCCCTAAGATACGACTTACTCGCGGAAGTCGAGATGAAAGGATGAAATATATGAAAAATGGAAGTGCATCAAAGTATCAAATGAAGAAAACATCAATCAATTATAAGATTGAGTACAAGCACAACAACACCATGAGTAAAAAAACTACATCAACAAAATACTTGACTGACCTTACAGATAGGGCGTGACAATGGTCTCACAACCTCGATGAGGACGTTGACTCAGTGTGGGGGACCCAGTGTTACCTTCGAAACAATAGCTCCATTGGGCTCTGGCACGCTCAAACCTGATAATCAAGTGGAGTTGATGCCTGTACCTGCAACCTGCATCAGAACGAAGTGTCGAGCATGTACTTCCCCGAGAATAATTCCATTACCCCTCTCCTAGATAACTTCCACTATCCAAAACTGTTTCACTCCAACAATTCCATTAAATTGTTTATTTTCCTTTATTATTTTATAATTTATAACTACCATAATAACTTAATATTTAATATAAAATATTTTATTTTAAACTATAAGTTTAATTTATTAGCTTTATATAATAACTTAATTAGTTTTATTTAATGAAGGAAAAATCAATCAATTAATCCTGACAAACACATAACCCAAACTATACTTTACCTCAAAGACAAACAACAACAACAACACAAAATGACGATGTAGATCGAGGGGTATTACATCCACCCCCCAAAGATACGACTTACTCCCAGAAGTCAGGATGAAAGGACAAAATATATGAAAAAATGGAAGCGCATCAAAGTATCAAATGAAGCAAACATCAATCAATTAAAAGATTGAGTACAAGCACAATAACACCATGAGTAAAAAAACTACATCAACAAAACACTTGACTGACGTTACAGATAGGGTGTGACAATGGTCTCACAACCTCGACGAGGACATTGACTCAGTGTGGGGGACCCAGTGTTACCTCTGAAACAACAACTTCGTTAGGCTCTGGCACGCTCAAACCTGATAATCAGGTGGAGTCGATGCCTGTACCTACAACCTGCATCAGAATGAAGTGTCGAGCATGTACATATATAAGTCACCAATCACAACGTGATGAGGAAATCATAGAGTTACAGGGCACTCACAGGCGAGTGATGTAACACTATCCCCATCACCGGCACAAAACAACTAATATCAAAATAAGATAACTCATTCATCTATCCATACATAACATCATCACATCCATGATATTCAAATCAACAATCAACTAATCTAGGAAACATGATATATATAAAAACATCAAATATCACATTATCCTCAAATTAACATTATAATGTCATCAATATCACTAAGCTAATTATCATTATAATATTATCAATAGTCTCAACATCTACACATCAAAATATCACCATGTCCCAATAACAACCAACAGAGTCATTATGTTTATCAAACATCAACATAGTGTCAACAATTACATCCTAGAGTCTGAATGCAACCTAAGAAGTTTTCCAAGCATAAGCAAACTAAAAGCACCACATCAAAGACCAGGATTACTCCTAGAAGCCTATAACCAAAAACGGGTAACACACATACACATCAAAGGGGTATAACCTCCCAAGAGATAGAAAACTTGAGACTAGGATCCTACTGGACCCGTGCTAGGACCATGACTTGCTCTTTGAGGGTCAACTCTTGATGCTGTAGGATGTGCACAATTTCTAGAGAATGATGCTTGTCCTTTTCTGGAAGTCTCTCCAACTACACCCCGGTGCTCAACTAGGTGGTTATCCATCGAAGAAAAAATCCTATACGATCTACCAGCATCACCTATGGTCGACTCAGAAGCTGTTGGTCTCTAGCTGAATCTAGAAGTGCCCTTTCAAGGACACTGTCGAGTAATGTGACCCTGTTGGCCACAAGCAAAACATCCCATATCTCTACTAAGTCCTCTATCAACAGAAGGTGCACTGAATTGCTGAACACTCCCCCTATTATCCATAAATTGAGAGCTATGGGTTGGTTGATCAACATGATCATGTTGAGATCTCTGCCAACTCTGATCCCTCTTCTTCCGCATCCAACTGCCACCATGTTGGGACTGAGAATTATTATGTTTAGACTGTGAAAACTATTGCGGGTACTATTGGCTACCCTTAGAGGGTGCCTGCTGACTCTTAGATGAACCTGTAGACTGTGACTGACCACCACGAGAACTGAACTCTATCAGAGGTGTGCTTCCAATATGAACCCCTATTTGTCCACCTAAGGCCATAGCTAGATTCTCCTTTACAATTCAAGCCTTTTCGACGGCTACCTCCATGGTCTTCGACTCGAACACCCGAACTCCACCACTGATGTGGGCATTTAGTCTCCTGATGAAATGTTGTACTAGCATGCCCTCGTCATCACCAATACCAGCATATTGCTTTTGTTCATAGAATTTTTGCTCATATTGTTCCACTAACATAGCCAACTATCTAAGCTCATGAAACTCATCTACTCGGCGCTGTCGCCAATGGTCAAACAAAAATCGGGCTTTGAACCGCTCAAGGAACATCTCCCAAGACACAAAATCAATATCTAGATGGAGCTTCTGCTCCTCAAGTTGCCACAATGTGGAAGCAAACCCACGAAGATGCATAATGGCACATTTGGCCTTGGTATTACTACCATATGGGTGCATCACAAAACACCGGTTTAGATTGATAAGGCAAGTCTTTGCCTCAAGACCACTGCCTGATCCATCAAATGTTGGGGGACGTGCATGAAGTAAGTCCTTCATGTGACTAGCTAAAACAACATCTTGATCAACGGTAAACTCCCTCCTCCTGGGAGATATCTCTCTCTCCCAAATCACTAACTTCTCTCCTTCTTCCTTCAGACCAAGCTAGGTCAAAACCTCCTCTAATAATTGGCGTAGTTGAGCACCCTCCATCCCATATTGACCCTGATTTTGTCCTATGCCACCTTGGTTGATCTGTGAACTCTGATGTTCCTCACAATCTGTCTCATGAGAACTCTGAGGAGGTGACTCTTGGAAATTGGCCCCACGGCCACCACCATGAACTCTACCTCTCCCTCAACCTCTACCCCACCTCCTAGGCATGATTCTACACAAAAAATACAGGGTATTAGATGAGGACATCAAGGGAAAACTTAAACTTCAAACTAAACATTTAAAACTACTTAATGGGCTAATTGTTATACCCAGAGCACCCAGTGTTTCAACCTGGCTCTGATACCAAAATGTAATGCCCCGCTGCGAAACCCTAGAGGACAAAACTTGCATTGTGATATTTTAAACATTTTTTTTTTATGCAAAGTTGTGCAACGATAATAAACATAACTTAATTATCATCCTAAATCCCCTAGGGTGCACGACTGCACTACATATCTAACCAAAATTCATACTACAAACCACATAACTTATTAAACATTAAATGCAAACATTACTAGGCATGTTATAGTTCACATTACAATTGAACATAAGTTTCAAGTGAATCATTCATTGCATAACATAAAAGATTAACTATCTTCTCTCATTCAATTAACAAGAACAAAGTCTTTGCTTACAAAATTCTTGCAACCGAGTGATACATCAATACAAATTACATTTGCATTTATAAAATGATACCTCCTCGAACAAATGAGGAGTGCTATACAATATTACATGATACAATATAAGTTACAATGCATTACAAATACAATGATCTATCTTCCAAGAGTAGATGCAAAGCTGAAGACAATGGATCTAAAGGAATGCCACCTCACGAACATAAGGGAAACCCAATGGAGACGATACACGTTCCACCCTACCACGTGAATCTGAAGATTCACCCCCATGCTAGGAGGCGACAACGGGTCCCACCAACACTGACAAATTAAGACAACAGACTCACAGGGTTGACAAAACAACAAAAACAAGAATAAACAACATTATCAACAAAACACCACTTCCAGAGGAAAATAGAAACAAGGGAATACAATGACACAAGGAAACTTAGTTGACGTAGGAGGAGTGTCACACAAAATTTGTTATGGGTTACCCTTGCGTAACCTTCCTAGGCTAACGAAGCCCCATCCTGGGTTACCCTGGCTACCGCTATCGACCACCGGACCCCCATACAAACTATGCTTCTTGTCTCAGCTCAAGCCTAAACAAGCGCTTGAACCATGAGAGAGTCATCCTTTATGTTATTTAATGAGAACCACCAAACCCCCCTAATCAAATTTATCATATTATCACTTGTTTAAAACCCTTAGTGAGTTACCCTAGCACCCCTTTGTGTGCCGAACCCCCAACTGAGAGCCACTCCCCTACTGACAACCTTAAATAACTGAAAAAGAAAACATACCCGCTTGCACAACCTAAAACCCAAAGCAAGTCTCAAAGCGAGGAAAAATCCCTTCCCACTCACAAATTTCAAAAAGGCCAACATATAGGTGGATACACTGTGCAAAACTAGAACACCTCATGTTCACTTAAATATCCATATTCATCTTAGGGTTAACAAAATTACCAACAAGGGACAATCAAGAATACCAACACAAGACAAATTTTTGCACACCTCTGGAACCCTCACAACCATAAACACATAAAGAACTCCCACATAAGACATTCATACGCAACCTCTAGTTACACAAATGTATTGACATAATAAAACTAAATATCATATGATCTCAATATGGAGAAGTTCACAACTCAACTAATTCAAAGATGGGAAAAGAATATCCCTCTAAGGTCTATTTAAATTATCATAGACTAAAATATTCTAAAGTCATAGTCTAACTTTCTCTATTTCGGTAAATTCCCTCCTTTATTTATGAAAAAATCTCATAATGTTTAAACAAGATGACTTTCCTAATGTTTTCTTTTACACTCCTTTATGTACATTTACATATACACATACATACATACATACATACATATATATATATATATAAATTGAAGTATATGTTTATAGAAAAAAATAAGTGTATAAATATTCATGAGTACTATTTTCTTTATTTGAATGAATAAAAAGAATAAAAGATATGTTATAAACTTTTTAATAAAAATAATGAGTTTTCAGCTTAATTTGAAGATCTGAATACAGGTTATTATCTATTAATGAGGCAAAGTTCCATTTCAATTTACAAGAGTCAATTTATCCCTACAACTGTTAGTTTACACTAATATTATATATTTATGACTAAATACTTGCGGTATCTCATAGTCAAATGTTATGTAACTGTTATAACAGCCAGGAACAACCATAAAACAAATGCATGCACAACATGAACACCACCAATCATATATATTGAACAATGGAGGAATCTAAAGGCGAAGTTATAGACTCAAGAATGCATGTAGACTATTGGTTCCACTGTAGTTCACTTAATTTAGTAATGGACTCAATTATTCTAACTATGCCTCTGAATACCACTTGGCCAGTGCCACCTACAGGAATCAATCCAAGCTACAAATGGAACTCATTAAATTTCAAATTGAATCTCTCCTCTAAACTTTGATATAGAAATAAACTTCTAAACCATTTGGAGTAGGCACTTCAGCTAAGATAGATTGTTAATGAATCAAGGAGATTATTTAAACCTTGAAAACACTCCATTTTCAAGTGCTATAGAAGTGACAAGTTACCAAAGGAATCATAAAGGAAGTTTTAAACCTCTGCAGACTTTATGTTCTAGTGAAGCATCAGTGAGAAAACTTCTATGTGACAGGGAAGTTATTTAATTCTATACACCCTACCACGTTCAAGTGCTGCCATTGGGATAGATCGCACAAGGAGTCAGGGAGCTTGTTTAAACTTCCACTCCCTTCTACTTCCAAGCATTACAGTTGTAACAGGTCACTAAAGGAATCATACAGAAGTTATTTAAAACTATACAACCTACCATGTTAGAGTGTGGCAACTGTGACAAGTTACCAATAGAATCAAGAAGGTTATTAAAAATTTTAAACTTCCTATTATGATCAGGAAGTTAGCATCACTAATAAATAACAACCAGGGTGACATAGCAAGCAAAAGGGTTAGATAACTAAGGAAATAGCCACCGTAGCTGAGATAAGAAAAATCGGTATAATAATAACAATCATTTTACAACAGAAAAAGGGTTAGAAAACAAAAGTAGAGAGAGCTATGCAGGAACTCAGGAAAACTTCAAATGACAAAACATAAGATTGATTGGCTGGCCAACATGCACAACCTATTCAATAACGAATCTCATATATTGGATATTGGTGGAAATATTGTTTAATTAACACTTTATGGTGTACCAAATAATATATAGGATGAACAAATCTAATTCCATACATGAAACTTATCTGAGAAAGAACCAAGATCTGAATTGGTAAATATAATTATTAGATAATTATATTTATTCTGAAACCTATATCAATCTGACTATCTGTTTTGGTACAGAGACTCAGGACAAAGACACAAATTACTGTTATTTTTTTGAAGGTTTAATTCTGCTTATTTTCTTTACAGATTCTGTTTGAATTCAAAATCATTTAAGCTAGAAATTAATGTTTTACAATACTTCCATACTAACATTCATGTTCTAATATGAATGAAGAGGAGGATTAAAAGAGGAACCTGGATAGTTGCAAATCTTGGAGCTAAAAGTATTGCTAGGACTACTTTCTCGCTGCAACTAAAAATCTCTCCCCTTTTGCTTTGTTACCGGCCTCCCCCTTTTCAAAGTCTGACACCCTTCCCAAATTTCCCCAAACCTCCTCGAGAAAAGAGAATCCTGTGCAACCGAATGCAATTACTTCCCTGGGAATAATTCCATTACCCCTCTCCTAGATAACTTCCACTATCCGAAACTATTTCACTCCAACAATTCCATTAAATTGTTTATTTTCCTTTATTATTTTATAATTTATAACTATCATAATAACTTAATATTTTATATAAAATATTTTATTTTAAACTATAAGTTTAATTTATTAGCTTCAGATAATAACTTAATTAGTTTTATTTAATCAAGGCAAAATCAATCAATTAATCCTAGCAAACACATAACCCAAAGTATACTTGACCTCAAAGAAAAACAACAACAACAACACACAATGGTGATGTAGATGGAGGGGTATTACACACAACGTCAGGTTTCATAAAAAAATTGGATCTTGTTTCAAGTTTTCATGACCGAAACAACAAAGGCAACACTATTTACAGATGTGTCACTATTTGGAAACTCCAAACTATGCCGCTGGAAGCCCCAAATCACAAACTCTACCATGACATCGGTGTTTGATAGTGCATCTGTTTGTCCTTAGAACCCTAATCTCCTAATTAGATCATAGCAGTGCCATTTGCATATGCAACACCCTTTGGAGTTTGACCCCTAAATTCTAAACTGTGACATGACATCGCATGACCTAATAGAAGTGCGGTTTAAGGTCGAGTGGCACTGATTCTACCCTTTCAACAACGCTAAACAACGCCATTGGAAAATTTTGACTTCCTATTAAATGTGCACAAAAATTGAAAACAAAAAGTTGGGTTAGGGTCACATACCAGTGGTCCTGCGCTTGGAAGTTGCTAGTAGATTTGTACTCGCTCAAATATGTGTCGGGGAAGCACTCTTTGTGCCATCTCGCACGAAGGTCAGAGCTCAAAATAGTAAATTTCTAAAGGCTAAATGTGCAAATGAATTGAAAGTGACCCTCAAAGGCTATTTAAGCATGAAAATTAGGGTTTTTTGACCCTTTTTAGCCATCAAACTAGGGTTTTGCATTCCTGATCTCGTTTTTGCCCAACTGAGGCTCGTTTTGCATCTTTTTTCCATGTTTTGGAAAGTTTTTGGCATCCTGTAGCCTTTCTAGATTCGTTGGGTAGCTTGTCCTATTTTTTTTCGAGATCACCCAAAAATCCATTTTTTTGTCCAATCTCTCGAGCGGGTAGTATACCAACATAATTCTTTCGCTAGGGTAGCGGTGGGGCATTCGAAAAATCAATTTTTTTTTGAATTTTGATCTCGGAAAGTTTATTCTTTGAACCAACACAATAGGTATATTGCTTCAAAGAGGGGAAAAATGTAGACACATAAAATATACTGATTGATCCCATGCACCTGATCCTGATTTACTAACATTGGTTCATCCTAAATCATTTCCTTTACTAACCATTTAATCGAATGATCTTTATTTGATTAAATTCATTTTCATCTTTTATTAAATAAATCAATTTTATCTGTTAAATCATATCTTCTATTAATTAAACAAATCATTTTATTTAATTAATCATAATGTCCCTCTTTTAATTAAACAATTCATTTTATTTAATTAAGTTCTAATGTCATCTCCTTTAAATTAAATAAATCAATCTTTATTTGATTTAAATTAACACCATCCCCTTTGATCAAATAAATCAAACTTTATTTAATTAAGTCTAATATTCTTTATTCCTCTCATTTTGATTTATTTAAATCCTAAAATCTAAGTCAGTGTCAAATCAACTAATCTCCATCTAAATTAATCAGTCATGATTAATCCTAAGACTAATCCATCAAATCCTCTAATTTTGCAACTTGTGCATGTAAACAATTTAATTAATTTATTAATTCATCCATTTTCATTCAAAAAGGAATAAAATTGGAATATTTACATTAGCTTTATTTAAATAAATCAATTTTATCTAATTAAATCATTATCTTCTATTAATTAAACAAATCATGTTGTTTAATTAATTCTAATGTCCCTCTTTTAATTAAATAATTCATTTTATTTAATTAAGTTCTAATGTCATCTCCTTTAAATTAAATAAATCAATCTTTATTTGATTTAAATCTAACACCATCCCCTTTGATTAAATAAATCAAACTTTATTTAATTAAGTCTAGTATTCTTTATTCCTCTCATTTTGATTTATTTAAATCCTAAAATCTAAGTCAGTGTCAAATCAACTAATCTCCATCTAAATTAATCAAATCATGATTAATCCTAACATTAATCCCTCAAATCCTCTCAATTTTGTAACTTGTACAAGTAAACCAATTTAATTGATTTATTAAATCCTCCATTTTCATTCAAAAAGGAATATAATTGGAATATTCCTCAAATTTGAAAATTCCCTCCCAAAGGACTTGTCCATCCAACAAGGCATTAAAGGCCTCTTACATGTCCTTTTTCTTGAGCCAAGAGGCATTAACTCTCCTTTCTTCTCCCTCCAACATGTCACTTCTCCAATTTCAAATATCCACCTAATGGAATTTATGTGCACATTCATCAAAATGTGCTCCACCTCTATCCACTCACATGTTGACAAGTGGCATTGTGCTATTGGTTGATGTTTTTTCCCACATTCATCCCTTTTTCTTATTCTTCCATCATTATCTTCTATAAATAGAAGGCTCTTTTACTAATGTTGGATCCACAACTTTATGCAACATCATTATCTTCATGTTTTGAGCAATTTCATCCATTGTCATCCATTTTCATAGTTCTTCATCATTTCATAGCTAGATTATGGATAAATTTCATCAAGGAGCATCAAATATTCATCATTGATCATCACCAAGCTTGCAAGGAATTGGGAAAGGGCTATTTTCCACATCAAAATAGTACCAATTCCCCCATGGGATTGAGGGTTTGATTGTTTTGAGCAAGATTAGATAGCTTTCAATTGGCTTATTTGCTTTGTTTCTTGTTCTTGACATTTAAATGAATCTTATGAGGAATGATGGTTTTGATTTGCATAAGTGACTAATATTGTGTTTTTTGCTTATGTTTGTGCAGGTCTAGATCAACCATTCACACCAACCAAGGTATCCCTATAAGTAGGAGGTACCTTGCAAGATTTAGTTTAGGTTGTAACACCATGAAGTTTGTAGGATATTCCCATGAGTCTAATGTTCTAACCAAGTCTTCTATAATTCCCTCTAGTTTTACTATAGACCTATCTGCTAACTGTAACACAATATGTGTAGGTTGAAGCTCCATTAGTTGTAATTACTTCATGGTTTCATTCATCATCGTGTTGATGGCTACTTCTAGGTAAATTAAGGTATTATTTATGAGAGTGTCGTTGATTTTTTCATCCACAATAGGGATCCCAGGGTCTGCATATTTAGGGACAACAATGTTTCCTAACATAATATCTGCAAGATTTCCTAAAACATGCATAGTCTAAGGGTCCTTGTGTTTCCTACCTAGCTTCTTGAGGTATAAATCTCTCACTATCTTGGTATAAATTGGCATTTAATTTCCTATATGAGGGGTATGTTAATGCATACATCTCTAAATTTTCCTAATAAATCATATTTAGCTTCTGAATGATATTTTTGTATTTTTAGTCTCTTAAGGAATGAAGGTTTTGAACTTATGGTTTTTGGTTTTCCTTGGTTTAATTCAGGTTCCCTAGGCTGTTTGTCCATAGTTTATGCTGGGAGTTCCTCATCAACCAACTCTATGATGTGAGAAGATGAAGGCCCAAGTAACATTTTCCCTAATATTAGGTGTACATCACTCACCTCAACCCCATAAGTAGGGTATTTGATGGTTTTGTTAGCATAAGCCTATTGGACATGCTTATTATTGGGGTTAAGTGCAGGTTGTGTTGGAAATTGAGGTGCTCTTGGTGGTGTTGGTGTAGCCATGGCTGGATGTTGTCGCTGCAAGTAATTTAGGTTTTTATTTTTCCACTGTTGAGCTAAGCACCTCTATGGTGGCCATTGGTTCTATTGAGGTGGTCATTGGGAGCTATAATTTGGTCCTTGGTAATTCTATAGTGGCCATGTGCCTTGTTTTCATTGAGTCCAATTAAAGGCTTGGTGCATTGGCCATTGTGGATTTTGTACATTGGTCCAAGGTTGAGGGTTCCAATTTGAGAAGTGTGTATTACTACTTGGAAATGACATATTATAGGTCAAGGGATCTTGTGGCATAACTTATCTTGGTTTCCATGGATTGTGTTGAGCGATATAAAATACTTGACCTTCTTCATCTTCCAAGGCATGAAATGATTTCTACCCTTGCTTTTGTTTGTAAGGAAGCTAAGGTAGCGAAACAACTTCCTACACTAATCTTGAGAGGAGAATAATGCAAAACTTTACATATATTTAATAGTTACAAAAACTTAAACATAAATAAACATAGATGTCATGCATACCACAACATAGTGATTTACGTGGGGAAAACCCTTCTGAGAGAAAAACCCCACACTCTAAAATCTGCCCAATATTTATTCAAAAGTCACAAAGATTACAATATACTTGTAGAGCAAGCTTCTCACAAGAGTATCACCAACTAGATATCCAAAGGCAACATGACTGCTATCAAACTCTCAAAATACATCACAATACATAGCTACAATACAAATCCCTCATAAAATAGGGCTGCCTCCTAGGGAGAGTCAATCCAAAAAAATACTGACCGTTAGATCTAAGACCTAATGATGAATAATCTAGATTTATAATAACAAAATATAAATAAAACATGGATTTCAGGGGTGCTGCCCCAAAACCCCCACTGGGGCACATGACCCTCAGACCCCCATAGGGTGGTACCCCACCCCTGTACCCCCTCGTGTTGACATATCAATAGTACTTTATGTAGTTGCAAGGTTGAGACATATTTTACCAACAACCTTTAGATATATTGGCCAAATTTTTGCACTTATAATTGATCTTGTTTTGGCAATAGTGTGGAAAAACTTCTGTAAGTGTTGTCTCTACTTCTTCCTAATTTTTCTTGATATGGAGGGTATCCTATTGGGTAGCCAAGTGGCTAATGTTTTCCTCCTTCATGTTACATACAAGATTGCTAAGCTCTACCCTTGAAACTCTAGTGGATGATTTGTTGAGAGAAGGGGTCTTGTCACCCATGGTCTTCTTGATGATGACCTAGATTAATTTTTGCATAATTTAAAAATCTCATCAAAGGGTAATTGTGAGATTTCCTGTTCTCCAATGAGATTGAGGGCATCCATATAATCTTCATGAACTTGGACCCTTAAAAACACTAGTTTTAAGGATTCAGGGGAGAGTCTATTTTGATGATATTTCTTGAGATAGAACTAAAACCTCTCAACATAATCTTCCAATGGCTCATCTAGTCTCTATGACATCTTAACTATTTCATCCCTCTTTCTATCTATACCTCTGTAGTAATCTTGATATTTTTGTAGGAACTTTATCTTCATAGTCTCCCAGTTGGGAGCAACATTCCTTCCCAACCCAATGAACCAATGCAAAGTAGTATCCTTTAGCTTTCTAGGAATAATTTAAGCCAATGAGCATCTGTAGTGTAGTCATAGCTCTGACATAGTACATAAAACTCAAAGATAAAGTTGTATGGATCCTTTATAGTGAGTCCATAGAAGATGGGTAGCATTGAAGGAGGTATATTTTTAAGTGCAACAACCCTTTTCTGGTTGGTTATAGGGAATTCAAATGTTGCATGCTCTCCTAGGTTATCCATAACTTCTTTGACCATGATATTAAAGTGTATTTTGAAAGACTCCTCTATATTTGGTGTAGCTATTGGTGTAAGGGATAATTGTTCCTTGTTTATTCCCTCAATATCTTTGATTTGTCCACTAGTATCTTCTAATTCTTTGTGTGTCAAGGGGAGAAATCTTCCCAGAGTGTCTTGCTACCATCTCATGAAATTGTTCTAACTCTTTAGATCAGTGGTTCCAACACATTGTTCATAAATCATGTTGCTATTAATGGCTAAAATACCTATTTACCCTAATGCTGAACCAAAATTGATAGACTATGAAAGCTTGAAAGGAGTTAAAAATACACAGAAGAATATTGAACTTAGCACCATCCCCGACAATGACATAAAAAATGTGGAGCCTCTCTAATATCTAATTAACTTTTTGTTACTGGGTATACACACAACTCAGAGGACCTAAGAATGCCTAACTGACCAGTTCATCTTTCAATGAGGGTTGCATAATTATCAACTAGTGAGTCATAAAACTTTGGATAGTGCTTACAAAATAGAAGAATTCATAGAATGTATAAATCCTATATCAATTGAGTATAGGTGAATAAACACGTGCAAAAAAAGCAAAAGTTGGAAATAGAAAAAAAATACTAGTTTACAAAATAGGGGAAAATAATGTAAAAAAATACCTTCTACTATAGGTACATAATGCTGAAGAGTGTAATTGTTAACTGTTAAACTGTAGTGTCCTAGCCTAGCTAATTTCTCCATAGCATGACTAAAACATTAAGATACATAATCTAACTCATGAATTATAACACATGCATTTAAAATCATATAACTAAAAACTACCAATCAAATTCATAATGTATTATCTATTTTAACATCTGAAACGGAAGTGGTAAATAGTAACTCAAGTGGATCTTGCTTGAGTTGTTGTTTCCACATAATTTTATCAAACACCCACTCAACAAATCATGATATTAAATAAGTTCTCTTTATTGCATCCTAACATTGAACTATTACACAAAATCTAATAGGAATCTATTAAAGATATTTTTTCGAATAACACACATCCTATTCATAAGACTATTGCAACTACTTAGTAATAATAGTAACTAGATAACTAGATCTCCTCCTTAGTAAAAGGTCCTGCTATACAGGGTCTCTGAGGAGTTTTATTATTCATGAACTGAAAACTGACTTTTAAAATAAATGTCAAGTCTTCCTCAAAGATAGGAAGAGGATTGGATTTTGAAATAGGAAATAATAACTATCTAAAATAGGATTTGAAAAACTAAATACAGACTCTATGTCCAACTTCTTAACAACTCATAATAGAAATGTGTTCACAAAATAGTTATGTTATAATTCAATCCCATTGCAATTAGACTTATTCTTATCCTTGTTGTCTTATTGATGGGTAAGATCAATATTAGGTGACTCACAATTTGATCAGTAAATGATCACTTCCATTTTATTTTGAAAGTGTCACACCTTAGTCGGTTGTCTTCTTCTCTATAACAATCTATAGTCCTTATGCTTTGGGCTGAGAAACCCGTTGCAATAGGTTGACAGTTCTCTTGCTACAAATGTTAGTTTTATTCCTAAGGAATCCTTATGATTAACAATCATAATTTAAACATAAAATCCTACTAAATTTCATAGACATTCGTCAATTCATACATATACATATCAACATAACATGTTTCTATTTCCACATGCTTAAGGCTGCTTAAAAGTATATAAAAGGTTTTGGTAATGTCTTGAAACTTTTTAGAAAGAGATGATGAAAAGTATGAAACAACAAAAGAAAAACTAGCCAATTATCAAGCTCATGGGTATATATAGGAGGTAGTGAGTCTTATTTCATCATGATATTGTGAATTTTGTTCTGATTGGAGATATTTGGAGGTTTTTCCACTCAAAGTGTCTTGTTATTCTCAATTATTATCAAGTACTTACAATATATTTACTATTATATTCCTCTATTGTGCAAGTCATTTCATAACAGAATTAATTAATTGATTTAGTTGAAGCATTTTGGGACAAGGTTGAATTAATTAATTGATAAAGCTAAAATATAAATTAGTTAAATAAACAATATATATATTTTTTAATTAATGGCTAAAATAAGATGGGAAAAGGTGAAGTATAATTTAATTAAATACATGATAAATATTTAATTAATTAATGGCTAAGACAAGATGGGATAAACAGTGAAGGATAAATTAATTAAATAAATAATAATATTTAATTAATTAATGACTTGAATAAGGTGGGATAGAATATGGTTAGATATGGTCAATTTCAGGTGTCTATACATGAGACTTATAATATTTTTTTATCGAAGCCCAATCCCCCTCAAAATAATCCCTACTATATTTCTATGTATAATACATGTAGGCCTTACACACACATTTATGTTAGTCAAAATACCCATAGGTCTTAAAAGTGCAAAGACAAGTTTTATATACAATGTAATGCCATCATGTCTTATGCAATACTCATAGGTCTTATAAATGCCAATTCAGGTTTGCATGAAATACATTTCTTTCATAGATGTAATAGGATTAAACAAGAGATACAATATACATAGTCTATAGGTGTTACAAGTGCCTAGCTCATTGGCCTAGGCCTTATACAATGCCTCCCTTGATTTTTACACATGCTTTCTCTTTAAGGTCTATTCCTTAGATACATAGTTGGACATTAGGAGTTGTCATTTTCATGTATAAATCCGTTTGATGATAACTCCTTAAGTTCTAATATTTTTCTAGAGGAATTGTAAACATGTTTTCCATGATCATTGTTCTAATAAAATTGGAGAGTAATTTTACCATTGGAAAATTTTACTTGGATTGGGTACACATGGACTTCAATATGCTTTATATTTTAATATATAATTTAATCCTTGGAAAGAGCTACACAACTTTTATTGTCATATAATAAAGTAGCACTCTCATTACTACCCATATGAAACTCATCTAATAATATTTTTTAACATGTTATTTTCTTTGGTATTTAATTTTATGTTTGCAACTTTTGTGGATGAACGAGCAACGAAAGATTGATTTTTATTACTATATGTTATAGTCTTTGCACAATATTTGAAGACATGGATTGAGGTATATTTCTTATCAATAGAATTACTAGCATAGTCAAAATCATAATAACTAAATAACTTAGAAATTTTTGGAGTAGGAATAATAAAGACCATAATTAATTATACCATTTATATACCTTAATATTCTTTTTATGCTGTCACTTTCTAATGATTCACATATGAATCTTGCATAAATTAGATGTACCTATTTCATAGATAATATATGGTCTAGATTTGGTTAAATATATCAAAATCTATGCTAATTATTTGTACATAATATGATTGGTCTTTCAACATGATGGTTTAGGGTTTAATTTAATAGAAATTTTAATAGATATAATAGTTAGTTTACAATCTATCATATTAAAATTTTGGGTTAAAGCATGTGCAACTTTATGTGTGATACTACAATAAAATATTGACCTCAAAGTATAATCATTATCAATAAATGATGAATAAGACTCAAAACAATCATTTTAAATAATATTTAATTTATTTTTTTATATTAAAGGATTAGAAAAATACAAGTACTTTTAATTAGTAAATCATCTAAATATAACACAATTATAATAGTTTAACCATTTCATTTTTTAAATATATCATTGTCAAGAACATATAGGGAATACAAGAGTTTGGGAACAACTTATTTACTTTGCATACTAAGATGTAAGATCTTGTTTAAAATTTACTCTTCATGTTCACTTTAATAGAGAGTTATTAGGGTATACATTAATGTTGATTACTAATTATTTAAGGAAAGATTCTCTATTAGTCATCTAGGTTTTTTCGTTAAAAAATTATCTATAGATTCTCCAACCCCCTTCAATTTGGTATATTGAGTTTCGTTATTTTTATTTTGAGATTTGTAAAGAAGTGTGTAAATGACAAATAAAATATTTCTAAATCTTGCAAAATATTGTTAAGATAATCTTAAGAGATAGTACAAGTATTTTTAATGATTTAATACTTATATTTTAAAAATAATGACCATTCATTAGAATAGGACCAAATTAGCTCTATAATTATTTTTATCTACAATCATTTAAGTTGTCTTAACAAAAACATATAAATTGAAATATTTTTCATTTAATAATATTTTTCTTACATAAAGACGGTAATTTGAAATAATATTACACTAAAATGTACCATTTGATAACTCAATATACCAATTTTTTTTTTAAAAAATGTCCATTAAAAAATCTTATATATTTATTTTAAATTATAGAAAATCATGCTTGAGTATTCTTCCTCTTATTCTCCCTCTTTAATTTTCTTTGAAATAAATATGCAAAATTGTAATAAACTTTTCACGTAATTTAATATATTACAATGACAATTTGTTTATGTGATGAAAGTAGGCCCTAAACAACTTTTGATATCTCACGGATAATAGTTTCCATGTATTCCAAAAATATCCAATCTTTTACATAAGATATTTATAAAGAGATATTTAAATTCAAATAATAAGCAGAACATAATATATCTATTAGCTCCTATTAATAATGATTATTAAAAATAAATAATCCACATGAATCATGAATCTTATTTCACTTCTTCCTAATATATCTTCATTTAGAGAGTAACTATTTGATTTTGATTATAATTTTATTTTTATTTTTGTTAGTCCTTGCCTAAAAAGAATGCGAGAGGGAAAATAGGGAGCTATCCTAAGGTTTATTTTTTAATTTAATTTTTGTTATTTTTAGCACTTTAAAATTGGCGATTTATCTAGGTTGTGATTGTGTAGTGTATATTTTCATTAGGGTTTTTATTTCTAAAAATAATAATTATTGTGCAATGGGCAAGAGGATGCACATAATATTAAGAAATTTTTCTAATGTTCTTTGTTGTTGCTTGCATGTAGGTGCACACATGTTCAATTGGGAGCAATTTGGAGGTAAAGGGTATTGCATGGTGAGGGTGTGTTGCACATGAAATCTACTGAACATTATATGGACATGTATCCATTATTTTGAAGGTCTATATTTTATGTTTAGATCATGTGTTTGAAAATCGCATAGATGTTTCTTTTTCTAGAATTTTCTCTATTTTGGTATGTGTGGTAGGCTTTCATAGGTAATATTTTTTTAAAATAGGCTTTGAAATATTTCTATCAACATGCTAACTTGGAAGCTAGATGCTAGCAAAAATTAAAACAATTTTATAATCTTATTTTATTTTCTTCAATATTATGGGAGTTGATTTACATCTGCATGTTAAACTTAGAGCATAATCAAAACTATCATTTGCAATCTATCAAACAATTTACCTTGTCTATGTTGTGAAGCAATTCCTAATGTTGTAAGGTTGGAGCAAAAGATACAATTTAAGACTATCATAATCCTATTGAGTAGATGCTTTAGCTCTCCATCATTGTGTCACCCAAATTTGTGTTGTTCTATGCTTAGAAAAAGAACAAAATTTCATAAAATAATTAATTATGAGACAAGAATGGGAAAATAATCCTTGTAGCTTAATTTCCACTTGAGGAAAATTATAAATTTATCATCCACATCCACTATAGTTAAATATTAAATTCAATCATAACATACTACATATATTTTTACTATAACTCTATAATGCTAAAAGGGAAAGGAATATAGCTAGGTTAATCAACAACCCAAATGCTGATTGTAATGCCCACTTGTTCCTTCCCTTTAGATGTTTATATTCAATATTGAATTGTGTGCATTTTGAGATACTAGATGATTGATTGATGATAGTATTTACATGGTGAATTCTAAAGGAGACATAATTTGAGTTTTGAGGGATTCCGATATTTCTAGACTACATGGTTCTCAAAAACTTTCTTAAGATACCTAAGATAAAAAATAATAAAATTTGGAGTAGTTATTAAAGTTCATAGGTCATAAGATTTTTTTGTCTAGACCTATAGCTAGATATGGGGCCCCTATTTAATACACCAAGATTTTTCTCAAGATATTAATGGATAAAAGCCAACTAAATTATTTTTTCATGATATAAAAGTGGCACTAATCAAGCCAAACAACAAGTTACCAAATTCATAAGTTGTCATAACAATAGGTAGTGACATGCTTGACATGCACACCAATGCACGATACACAATGACACACATAGAAGACTCAAATCTACACTTGTATAAGTCACCTATCTTGACAAATAAAATAAGGTATGAAAGAAATACAAGATTCTTAAAAATATTGAAACACCCTCTTAACATCTCTACTAGACCACCCTCTAGATTTTACTAGGTTATGACAACCAATAAGGCCAAAATATCTATTTTAGGAATTAGAGAGGAATTTCTCATGAGTCAAACTTTAAGATTTGTTGTGGAATTGGAGCTCAGTTTTGAATCCCAATTCCCTTTTTATATCTACCCTTTGTTGAAAAAATGGACTAGACCCAACTCCATGCAAAACTTGAGCCCTTGCTTAGACTTGGGACTTGTTCCAAGTTTAAGGTTTCACCTAATCTTTGACCCACAAAAAACACCAAAAAATACCTTTGTGGGTCTCAAATTCATGTAAAAACATGGAAATAATTCCCAAGTCATTGGTTCCTTCTATCCTCAATGGCCCATGGTAAATGTAAAACACCTTTAATAACTTGCATGTGTTGTACCTCTACTGAGAATTAGAAATTTATGTTATGAGTTCCTAATCTAACTTGATTCCCACAACCTACCATGCAAACTATTTTTTTAACAATAGCATTTTGTCATTTAAGCATCATATGAAGTTTTATGTGAGTTTTGTTCATATTTTGCATGCATTTAATTTTGGAGTACTGACACTTGTAGGTATTCAAATCAAATCAAGTCAAGAAACAATTGATCCTTGAAGGTGATGAGTGTGACTTCATTCCATCAAGGAGATCAAATATGAGTGGTGAGTTGTACCAAAGTGTCAATTCATTAATTTTTTACCAATTAGCCTCTACCCTCAAAAGGATAAACTCTCTTTTATCACCAACCTTGCCATTATGGAGGCATAAATACTGACATGGGGTTTGAATGAGACAAGCCCCTATATGGAACAACCCTTCCCCTCCTTTTATGTGTGCAAGTTAAAAATTTGAAATGAATTGGAGGAAGATTGAAGACAATTTTTTCATTCATGCATCAAAACCCTACAAGTTGACAACTCATAGAATCTGCATTCACTTGGTAATAAATGAATATTCAAAAACCAAAGGAAGAAAATGTAGACTAGGGAGCTTAGGCATGTGAAAGAAGTTTCTAGATCCAGGTCCTCAGTATAGGGCGTCCTTGCACCCTAGAACATCTAGATATTGCTCAAATTCAAACTCCAAGTGCATTTGTGTCCGCCTTCTGCATTTCCAAATCTTGAATTTGTCTGTCTATTTTTAGTTTGTCATAATTCATAACAAGATGCTTAATTTTCATAGTTTAGTTAGTTATATCATTGCATCAATTTTCAAATCCATCAAACAAACTAAGCAAGAACACAAAAAGGAATCTAGATCTAGGCCTGATTTGTTCACATTTTAGGTTGTAAGTCAATCTCATATCCTCATTGGTATATATTCCTCCACATGTTCTTGGAAAAGGTTAATTTTAGTGATCTATCCATTAGGCCTAGGATCTCCTTTTCCAACTGTAGACATCCAAATTTGATCACTCCCATACGATCAAATTCACCTCTTTATTCATCCATTCGTCAATATTAATTTATTTAATTAATATTACACTTCCCGCCTAAGGTTCTTAAAGTATTAAATGCTTTACCTTACATCCTTTCCTTCTCTGAATTAAATAAATACATCAATTTATTTAATTTAGTCATCTAATCTTTTTGAATAAATCAATTTAAAATTCTTCATTTTTCTCTCTCCTTGTCACATCCTCCATAATCCCTTTCTAATCTAGATTAATTTAATTAATTCATGATTAAGATGTGCATCCTCTTAATCAGGGATTAATGTCACATCCTCCTAAATTTTCCACTTGCTTCTAATCTCTCATTAATTACTCTAATAAGGTATTTGCACAACCTTAATCAAAGTCATTAGCCACTTTTAGCACCCCTTTTTAGTCAACCTTTTCATTTTCCTTTCTTGGCATTGACCCTCTTTCCTATGTGAATTTTTAATTCACATTTATTCACCCTAGGTCTCTCTCCTCCCCATGTGAATTTTTAATTCACATTTTATCCTTCCAAGACTTCTAGAACATGGGACTTGTCACCTCATCCACATGTGACCAACTCCCACATTTTTGGAGACCCTCTCTTATCCATTAGATTCTTCCAAGCTTGTGAATTTTTAATTCACATTTATTTCTCCAACCACTTTCTCTTTTCCCATGGATATTTTTGAGGAATTCCAAAATTCCTCAAATGTCACTTTCATCCTCACTTGGGGACAAGAAGTTCCTTTTTGAGGAAATCTTCTCACCCCCAAGGTACTTGTCCTTCCTCTACATCATGTACCTTCCTTCCACCTCACTTCCACATCATCTTACCCTTGGCCATCTCACATTCCACATGTCAAGATGTGAGGGCTTGTGAGTCCTCACCTCACCATAGCCCTACATCTTGACCTTGTTGGATAAATCTCAACCATTGAATTCTCTAGAGAATTCAAATTTCTCTATAAATACCCCCTCTAAGGAATTTTCAACACTTAGTCATTTGAGCAACCTTATGCTATCATTTTGTGCACTCATTTTACAAGCATTTTCTCTCATCTAGCCATCCATTTTAGCCTTTTGCATTTGCATCCCTCCATATAATCAATATTGCATTTAGTCATATCAATAGCCATCCAAGGAGCACACAAGTACTCAAAATCAAGGGCCAACCAAGGAATTTCAGCTGCAAAGAGAAGGTATAATCATTTGCAATCTTATTTTATTTTATCTCTTTGTATTAACATTTTCTTAGGCTAATCTTGAGGTGTCCCTTTGTGTTTTCTCTCATTGCATTATTGTTTATTTTGCATATTTAGGGTTGATAAATATTTAGGATCACATTTCTGGCATGCCCGGTGGGACCCACAAGCGGGTTCCTCTATTTTATGTTTGTTGTTGTTGAGATTGTTTGCAGGAACATGCCGCAAAGGGGTGACTACACCCTCTGGTTCATTGCAGAGGGCCGATTACGCCCTCCTGGTCACTATAGAGGGGTGACTATGCCCTCCTGGTCATTGTAGAGGGGCGACTATGCCCTCCTATACACTATAGAGGCTCGATTACGCCCTCCTGGTCACTGCAGAAAGGTAATTACGTCCTCTGTTTCACTACAGAAAGGTGATTATGCCCTCTGTTTCACTATAGAAGGGTGATTACGCCCTTGGTTTGAACTTTGTTTTCTAACATTTCACCACAGAAGGGCAACTACACCCTAGTTCAAATTTTTCTTGCTAACATTTCACTGCAGAAAGGTGACTACACCTTCCTATTGTTGCAAAAGTTCAATTGTGCCCTCTTGCTACTGTAGAAGTTTAACTGCACCCTCTTGCTGCTGCAGAAGTTCAACTGTGCCTTATTGCTGCTGCAGAAGTTCAACTATGCTCTCTTGTTGCTACAAAAGTTCAATTGCGCCCTTCTACTGCTACAAAAGTTCAACTGTGCCCTCTTGTTGCTGCAAAAGTTCAACTGCGCCCTCCTGTTGCTGTAGAAGTTTAATTGCGCCCTCTTGTTTATTGTGATGGGGCGGATATGCCCCAAAACAACACTGTTTGAAAGGTAAAACAACCATTTTAGCTTCATTTTTGCTCCCTTTTTTTGCTATTTTCAGATCTAAACTCCCTAACATTATTTTTGCAAGGATATTTGTGTTTTTTCTAATATTTTGTAGCATTATCCTTGTGTAATTGGCGAAGAAAGAAGGATAAAACAATTAATGTTTGTTTGCAGGACCTTCTGTTTACACAAATTTCCAAAGCTATCCTTGTTTTTCGTTAATCTAGGAACATAGTTTAATTAGGGGAGGTAATATCCATTGTTTGTTGTGTCTATCTTTTTGTGTTACCCAAAGGGGGCATTAGTTTGTTTTCACTTCCCCTTTGCACTTCGTGTGAGCCTAGGGAGTAGTTGGAAACAATCAGTGTCTTCTTTCTAGTGAGACCTGATTGGGGATTTCATCACCCCATGGGACAATTCCAACCACGCGTATCAGTGGGGTATACAAAGGGGGGAGAGCGAAATTTGTACCTCAATCCAGTCATGTCGTAATTGGTGGAGTGTCGAAGCTAGGGTGATACTTAGATAGACGTGAAGAGTTGGTTCGAGCCCTTCAGTATCTCGTTGGGGTTCTTGACTCATGCTTGTGATGGGCTAGTGTTCACGGTTGTGCCTCACGTACCGAGAGTATATCGAGGACTCCCTAGACACCTTGTGCATCCTAGATTAAGACCTTTATTGGCCATACCCTTAACACTAATCGTAGGATTGTGCTTGTTTAAAAGTGTTTTCTTATGAGAAACCAGTGAACTTTTTGACAAATTGTCCTTATTTTTGTCATTTTAAGTCATTTCCATAGTCATTTTCATCAAAACTAAGTCCATGTTCACTGCAAAGGGGCAAATTTTCCCTCCTGTTTACTACAATGGGGAAAATTTTCCCTCCTGTATGCTACAGTGGGGAAAATTTTCCCTCCCAAATAGTCAAAATCACCCTGGTTAGCTCCGTTTAGCCTGTAAACCATTGTTTAATAATTCCAAACCTTTGTTTAATCATTCCAAACCTTTGTTTTGTCATTCTAAACCTCCATTTTATCATTCCAAACATTCGTTTAGCCTCCAAAATTTTTGTTTAATCATCCTAAATCTCCATTAGTCATCCCAAGCATCCATACATTTATTCTTTCAATCCGCCCACTTGTTTTGAATTTTTTGGTACCTCATTTGGAAAGCCCATATCATCACCTAGTGAACTTGATTCATCAAAATCTTACCATTTGCATCACCTATTCCATATCACATAAACACCACTCATCATCAAATCACCTTAACCTCGTGTTAAAATTTGTTACCCAAATTGACCTTAGCGCTTGAATTTGATTGTTATCCTTCATATCAATCACTAACTTTGACCCAAATCAATTTACTTTCATCTTGAGATTAATTTTGTGTCATAAGTTATCATCCTCGACCCAAATCAATCCATTTCTATCTTGACATGGATTCGGTGCCGTGATCATCCATTGGATCAATCAATACTCTAGGTCACTAAGGGTGATGTTTTTTAACTGGATTTAGGGTCCCTCACATATTCCATCATCCAATCGCACCCATCCAATCACTTAATCTATTTTATCCAATCATCCAATCAAACCAATCACACTTATCCAATTATCTAATCAATCCAATCACATCCATTCAATCAAGCCTATCCAATCTATCTTAAAAATCCAATCTCATCCAATCAGAATCAAATCGTTCATCAAGGACATCTTTATAATCCACCCTTAGCACATTTGTATGCCTGTTCAAACTAGGCCACAAGCCAAGAAGCAAATGCCACAACAACAAGGTCAAAATTCTCAAGTGAACATGTCTCGATATCTTAATAACAATGCAAATCCTACAGATGGTGCAAATGTTTCTCAAGATCCTAACAATGGAGTAAACATCCCCCAAGACCCTCATAATGGCACTTCATCACACTCCAACATCAAAAATTAGAACAACTCACCACATGGTGAAGAGAGTATGGCTAACCAACCTGAACTCATGCTTGACGAACATTTCAATAATCCTACCAATGTGCAAATGACCGACCGCTTGTTCGAAAAAACATGGGGAAGAAATCTTGGCCCGCCTAATTGAAAAAGGTGTCAAACCTCCATTAAGTGTTGAGTTATCAAAATATAGGAATTCCACATCTAATATACCCCAAGGTTCACAAAGCGCACCAGATGGTTCATACATCCCCAATGTTCCTCCAGTAGAGGGTTGGCATCAACCTGAATTTGGCAATGCCATTCTTTATCATGTTAACCATCCCACACATGCCACAATCTCAGTCATGGGGGATCCTCAAGTGTTTGATCCCAATAATCCTTTCACCTATGGTATGCCACAAAATGTTCCAAAACCTTTGCCATTAATGCTAACAACACCACCCCTTTCGAGTCAACCTCCCGTCAACACTGGGGGCAACCCTTTTATCGCATTGCATCCACCTCCTAAGGCCAAAAATCTACCACTATTTCTATACACATCTCAATAGCCTCCTCAATCTAACCTACCACCTCAATTACATCCATAAGGTACATCCCAACCAAATGTTCCGGTTGGTACCCAACAACCTCCTTTACAAAATGCCTCTACGTTACCTCAACCACCTCATCAGCAAAAACCCCCGCATAATGCTTTAGTTTCTTCACAAAAACCACTATAACAATCACAAGGAAATCCATCCCGACCACTCTCCCATACCATATCCCCATTCCTGACATCCATTCTTTGTTTGCAAGCTCAACCACAACACAACATCCCATCTCGGCCCACACAATAGTTGACATTGCACCAGCATAACCAATAGCAGTTCCAACAACAACCACCCTATGTGGCCTCCCAACAATCACAACAGTACCTTCAATACCAACAAACAAATTTGCAATATCATATTCAAGCTCCTTAACATTTGGTTGCACATTCTTATCAAAAAAATATGTACTATACCTCACAAAAACAACCTCCATACCAACAAACACCCCTGACACATCAGCAGGGAAAAACATCCTCTCATTATCAAAATCCTTATGTCCATCTTCAAACATTATCTCAACAAGATCCACAGTCATCATATCATCCATATCCATCCAATCCACCTACCTTGATTGCAAAACTAGTCAACGCAGATCTATTGGAAATTAAAGCTGCTTTGAAAGATCTCCAAGCGGGGATTGGTAAAAAATCCTTTAAATTTGAAGATATATGTCCCTATCCATTCGATCCGTCCATCTCACTAATTCCCTTCTTGACGCACTTTGAGATACAAAATTTTGATAGATACAAGGGGAACAAAGATCCTAAGGCTCACTTGCAAGAGTTTTACTCCTAGTGTCAAGAAGTTATGCACAATGACAACTACCTCTTGTGTTTGTTTCCATGGAGCCTGACAGGTAATGCCCTAGAATGGTTCATGGGTCTAGAACGAGGGTCCATAAAATCCTTTGCAGATCTTTTAGAAAATTTTGTTTCCTACTTTTCCTTTAATTTGGAAAAAGACCCTAATACTTTGGAGCTTCTTAAGGAGAAGCAATGTGAAGGTGAGACCTTTTCTAGCTACCTTCAAAGGTGGCGAGCACTAGCAAGTAGAATGAAAACCCCTCTCAAAGAGAAAGACATGGTCACCCTCTTTGTGGAGAACTCGCATCCCGACATGGCTCTCAATTTCAGGTTGCACAGTGTTACCACTTTCATTGAAATAGTGGAAAAAGGACCCATCCTTGAACATGCCCTTGTTGCCAAAGGACACATCAAGATACATAACCATGAAAAAGAAAGGCCATCCGGCGATAAGTCATGCTTTTGAAACAAGAACAAAAACATAGTGAATGATAGTGTCACTGACACTAAACATGTTCAGGTGGCTAGTACATCCCATAGGAAAAAACCATCTGTACCTAATGCTATATCTGTGCCACAAGGGGCATCTCGCCCTCCTCAATAGTCAAGCCAGGACAATCAAGGGAATGGAAAATTCCAATATACCCAATTAGGAGAACCATTGAGTGTCATCTTCAATAAGTTGTTACAGGTCAACTATCCGATCACATACCCTTTTACCAAACCACTTGATGAATCCAAACCCAAACCAGCCTGGTTCAGGAATAATGAATATTGTGAATTCCATAAGATAAAAGGGCACACTTTGAATAAATGTCAAGGTCTCAAAAACTATGTCCAAGATCTTATTGATTGAGGAGATATCAAAGTTTACACCATTCAAGCTTCATCATCCAATGCTCAATTAAAGATATAACAAAATGCCTTCCCTAACCATAATCAAGGTGCAAGCACCTCCAACAACAATCCCCAAGACAACAACACAAATAATATAAGATATAAAAATGTACCCCTCAATTATGATGGCATTGTCCATTATATTGAATAGGTAGAACCTTGTGTGTCTATGATACATGTTAAGGCTAAAGATCCCCAATGTGTTGTTGCTACCCAACGGTCTTGCATTACTGTCCCTACAACCTCCACATCCACCCAATAAAATCCTGTAAAATCTCAGTATAACATTATTGATCACTTAGGAAAGACCCCTGCTCAAATCTCAATCCTAGATCTGTTTAAGTCTTCTCCCATACATCAAGAAATACTCAACAGAGCTTTACAAGAAACTCACGTACCTAATGACATCAATCCCACATAGTTCCAATCTTTAGTTGGACACCTTGATTTATCTTACTAGCTAAACTTCAACCATAATGACATGCCAAATAT
Organism: Sequoia sempervirens; assembly: GCA_007258455.2. NCBI lineage: Eukaryota > Viridiplantae > Streptophyta > Pinopsida > Cupressales > Cupressaceae > Sequoia > Sequoia sempervirens. The sequence goes on from VDFB02281338.1 coordinate 126,939, forward strand.
TGATGCCAATCACAACCGTCCCTTACACATCGAAGTCCTGGTTGCCTGTCATAAAATAAAAAGGGTCTTGGTAGATAATGGCTCTACCCTCAATCTATGTACTTCGAAGTTCATAAAATACGTAGGGTATACTCAAGCGGATTTGAGTAATCAAATCATCACAATCAAGGCTTATGATAATGCGGAATTTTTTTTTGAAGGGATTATTAGTCTTTTTATCTAGGTTGGACCTGTCATTCAATATACTACTTGTCATGTCCTTGATCTAGACTTACCATATAATCTCCTCCTCATCCACCCATGGCTCCATGCCATGCAAGCCATCCCCTCTATGTACTATCAATGCCTAAAGTTCCTAGTTAATGGACAAGAGATCACCATTTATGCTGACCCACAACCATTTGAATACTGTCGTGCTCTAGAAGCATCATTTCCCCATCTACATTATTGTACTAGGGTCAAAATGGGGGCATCTCAGTCATCATCCTCCAATCCATCATCTACCACGACAACCACTCCATCTTCCGCCACCAATCCTACAATCACCAAAGTCCAGATCATTGACAAGGGGTGTGGTGAATATTAAATGCATACCGCTCTAAATGTGGCAACCATGCCACCATCACCACACATGTACGACCAAACTTCACAAGATACTCCAAAGGAAGACAAGACTATCACCTTCAGTGCAAAAAACATTCCCAATACCACTTTTTGGTCTCCTAGTATAAAGATAAATGCACTCGAAGAGGATATCAATCAGTGGGTATACAGTGAAGAACCCCAACCAGAACCTCCTCTAAAAGAATACTTTTAGGAGTATACCCTTGGTCAACTAATTTTGCAAAAAAGCATAACTACCAAGGTGGGGGCCTAGGTAAGGAAGAATAGGGACCGTTGCAATCTATTGATGTATCAAAGCTACTGCGAAATATAGGCCTCATATATGAAAAAAAATAGAAAGGCCTTGTAACATCATCTAATACCTCCAATAGTGTTACTGTGGAGAATGGTCCCTTGGAAGACATATCTAAGGAAGAATCCATCATACGTGCATGCGATGATGATCACATAGACCTGTCATCCATGTTTGACTGCTTATCCGTCTTTACCATCAACCTTTCTCTTTGCCATCCTAAACTCATTGATTGGGACCTACATGATAGCACACCTTCCAATGTTTCACTGGATACAAATGTCAACCTCATGGGATTGGGGGAAGATGAACACTCTAGTCACAAGAATAAAAATAAGAAAAGTAAAAAATGATCATCTAGTGAAAACCTCCCCGAGGCACTTCTTGACCTGGAAAAAGTAAAAATAAATGACGCATCCGATAGTGAAAACCTCAAAGAGGTGCTGGAGGATGGAGACGTTCATCTTCCTCTTGTGGGAAGTCAATTATCCACACGGTCATCCATCCTAATTGAAGAAACTCAAGAAGTTAATCTGGGTACTGCAAAAAACCCTAAGATCACCTATGTGGCCAAATCTTTATCAGAGCAAGAATATTCAGTCATTGTTCAGCTACTCCAAGATGGTATCATTAACTTTTCTTGGTCATACTCGGACATGCCAAGCTTAGACCCTGCTTTAGTAGTTCATCATCTAGTTGTTCACCCGAATGCCAATCCTGTCAAATAGAAGCTCCAAAAAATGCATCCACAAGTAGCATTATTAGTCAAGAAGGAATTGGAGAAACTACTAGATGCCAGTTTTATCAGACCCATTGACTACTCTGATTGGATCTCCAACATAGTACATGTTGCTAAACCAAACAGAGACATTTAGATTTGCACAGATTTCTGGGATCTTAACAAAGCCTGTCTAAAAGATGATTTCCTGCTGCCCAATATTGACATGTTGGTTGACCTTACTACAGGAATGAGATGTTATCCCTTATGGATGGTTTCTTTGGTTATAATCATATCTGAATTGCACTTGAACACCAACACAAGACCACTCTTATGACACCCTGGGGTACTTTTTGCTACAATGTTATGCCCTTTGGTCTCAAGAATGCGGGGGTGACATATCAGAGGGAAATGAATGTCATATTCCATGACCTCATCCATATTATAATGGAAGATTATGTTGATGACTTGCTAGGAAAATTCAAATCCAGAGCAGAGCACCCCACCATCCTAAAAAAGATCTTCAAACAGTTAGAACATTACAAGCTACGACTAAATCCAAAAAAGTGTGTCTTTGGCGTTACATTAGGGAAATTGATGGGTTTCATAGTCTCTCGAAGAGGCATTGAGGTTGATCCTTATGAGGTGAAAGCTATTTTGGATATGCCACCCCCGTGCAATCTAAAACAATTAAGAAGTCTCCAAGGAATGTTGCAATCCATCCACCAGTTCATAGCCCAACTTGCAGATAAGTGTCAGTCATTCACCCATATTTTGAAAAATAACTCCACCTTCAGATGGAACCAATAGTGTTAGATAGATTTCAATAAGATCAAGGTATACTTGGCTCATCCACCAATCTTAGTGCCACCAATTCCAGGGAAACCCCTCCTGCTTTACATCTTCACCACTTCAGTTGCACTGGGGGCATTATTGGCACAACATGATGAATCATCAAAAGAAAGAGAAATATACTACATCAGTTGAACAATAGTTGGCTATGAATTAAACTATTTTCCCATGGAGAAATTATGTCTTGAGTGGTCTTCAGTACATAAAAACTTAGAAATTACATGCTTAGCCATCCAGTCAAATTAATAGCAAAAATTGATCCACTAAAGTATATGTTATCAAGAACCACTTTAACTAGTCGCATGGCTAAGTGGGTCATTCTCCTAAGTGAATTTGACATAGAGTACATGGATTGCAAAGCCATAAAGGGACAAGTCATAGTTGATTAGTTGGCCGAGGCACTCCTAGTGGATGCTTACCCTCTAGTCACTGAATTTCAATATGAAGAAGTTTTCACAGTTACAGAAGCACCTGCTTGGATATTGTATTTTGATGGTTCATATACTCATAATGGATCAAGCATAGGAATTTTATTGGTTACCCCTCAAGGTGACTATATTCCAAAATTGTTTAGGATAGCATTCCCATGTACTAACAACATAGCTGAGTATGAAGCCCTCCTTACGGGCCTCCAAATTGCAAAGCAATGACACATAACTCACTTGAGAGTCTTTGGTGATTCATTGTTGGTCATTAATCAAGTTAATGATGAATTCCTAAAAAAAGGTGATAAGTTGTTACCCTATAAACACATGGTGGATGATTTCAAGAAATATTTCACCTTCATACAATTTGACCAAATACCTAGGGTACAAAGCAAAGCAGGTGATGCAATGGCTACTATTGGCTCCCTGATTGACATGCCTAAAGATCAAATAGAATGCGAGTTCCTTGTGGAACAACTTTTAATCCAAACATATGATATCCCTGAGATTGACATGGTGTGTGACATTGCAGGTCCCGCTTCCCCATGGTATCAAGACATATATGCTTATCTGCATGATAATATTCTACCCCTAGACCTCACACGAAACCAACGAAAATTCTTTATTTAATGTTCATCCCGATACATTATTGTCGGTGATACACTTTCTCCTCGTGGGTATGATGGAACCCTCCTTAGATGTTTGAATGAGACCAAACCCCATACTACACTAATAGAGGTACATAGTGGTGTTTACGAGGCCTATTCAAATGGTATGGCTTTGGCCAAAAGGATTCTTTGACCTAGATATTATTGGCCTACATTAGAACATGATTCTTGTGAATTCGTGAAGAAATGCTTTCCCTTCCAGCAACATGGAGATTTGATTCATGCTCTGGCACAAGACCTTCAGCCCCTACTAGCACCATGGCCCTTCTCTCAATGGGGTTTTGACTTGATTGGAAAGATTTACCCACCATCTTCCAATGACCATACATTCATAATTACTGCCACTGAGTACTTCACCAAATGAGTGGAAGCAATGCCACTCTCACAAATCACCAATACTCAGATTTCAAAATTTATCCTTTACCATATTCTTTGTAGATATGGTATTCCATCCACCATCCTATCTGATAATGACAAAACTTTTAAAAACCAAGCCATGAAACATATCTATTACACCTTTCATATCCAACATTGTTGGTAATTTCCTTATTACCCCCAGGGTAATGGTTAGGCAGAAGCAACCAACAAGACCCTTATCCACATCCTCAAAAAGGTTGTCAATAATACTGGTCGAGATTGGCACCTCCATATTCATCTCGCCCTCTGGGCATATCACACCTCCATCCGCACCCCTACAAGCGCCACCCCCTATTATTTAGTATATGGTGCCGAAGCCAACTTTCCAATCAAAGTTGAGCTCCCATCGCTGAGGATTTCTCTAAAGAACCTTATCAGTGAGGAGGATGCTCGTGTTGCATGGCTTGCATAGTTGGAGTTACTTGATGAAAGATGAATCAAAGCCTATGATCATCTACAAGCCTTCCAAAACCGCCTCAAGCGTAACTACAACAAGAAGGTTCGTCCTCAAAAATTTTAGATTGGTGAACTTGTACTTAAAGAGAACCAACATACTTAGTAGGATCATGATAAGAAAGGAAAATTTGAAGAAAATTGGTTGGGTCCTTATATCATAACCGCTAAATATGGATCTGGGGAATACATAATTTCTACCCTTGAAGGAGAACCCTTAGAAGAGCCTATCAATATCATCCATTTGAAGAGGTTTTACACCTAAATCCACTTGGTAACCCTACCTACAAAAATCCAAAAATAGTAAAGAGAAATAAATTCGTCCTATGGTGAAAACCACCTTTGGTGGCACCTTGGATAAGTACGGGTGGTAAACCTATTCACAGGTGCCATTTTTAGAGGGCTTAATCATTATCTACCTTGAATACTAGTTATTTTAAGCTTTCATCTGCCCTATCACCCTCACCCATCCCATCCTCGACCGCTTGGTATATATCTTGGTTGAGCATTGGACAATCCACCATTAACTATCTGTCATCCTGAGCTTTTATCCCAATATGAGCTTATGTCATTTTAACCATTCTTCGGTCACTTTGTGTCATCATCTGGGAGCATCCATAATATCGGTCTCACCTAGTTTCCATCTTGTCCCAATGGTCATTTTTGTTCTAGTCGAACTACGTTGCCGCTGCGCTTTCACATAGGCAAGGCTGATCATTTGATCTACCCTAGGGGAATTTTGACCATCCCGTGATGATCATCCATCATTTGTATTCATTGTCCCCTTTTTTCTTTTATCCATGGTCGGTTGCCATCTGTCTTCTCCGAACTACATTGCCCCTGTGCTTTCACGTAGGAAAGGTTGATCATTTGATCCTCCCCCGGGGCATTTGTGTGTTATGTCTTATGTCATTCATCATTAGTCACCATCATCTTCTTTCTACTTTATCCACAGTCTTTTCAAGAACTATGAGGGCTCTGCACTTTCACGTAGGCAAGGCTAATCTTTGATCAGCCCTCGAGCCCCTAGGTCTATAGGATGTGTTAGTCTTCTATTTTGTGACTTGTCTCTCTTGTATTGTGTCATCAAGCTATTCCCTTATCTAGCTAGTTATTAGCAAATGAGATCCACTAGTATCAGCAAATCAAATCGGTTATGTGTATCCCATGTCAGATTGATCTTTTAGTTTAGTATCCATCATCGGTCTCAACAGGATGCATTCTTCCTAACAGATCTCATCAACCTCATCCATACTCTCGACCTTATGGCAAAGGACATTTGAAACTTGATTATGATATTTTGATGCTTTTGGTTTTTGTTTATCATTTGAGCTCCCTATTACAATTAGTTAAGATTTCCATAATCTATCATATTATGGAGTGTTTTGGCTAATTCACATAGGGGCATATCTTGATCTTTTATTGTTGTTGTCTGCTGGGTTGCCCCACATAGTACCCACCAAGATCCTTGTGATCTTGTTTTACATTGGGACATCCCTTTGTACTTGTGGTTATCCCAATGCCTGGTTCGAACCAATGTTTTCACTACTTTGTGGTATTGGGATAGCCTTCTTGTTTGTGTGTTTATTTCATGCATTAGATGCTAACTCGCCTTGGTTTCCTATACCCTGGCACTTGGTGTCTTATGCTATAGCAAAAATTAGTGCTTCGAAGATAGAAAATTATATCAGGATTGCATTTCAAGATCATGACCGTTGCATTGCATTCACCCTATGATTTTGGTTGTTCAAATACTTTACCCTGCTCTCTCCCATTCTTCTCAGGATACTAAAAGTTATAGACACATAAAAATGACCTAGGCCTGCAAGCTCTATTTTACCACTTTCCTCCTAGCATAATTATGACATTTTAATTATGTCCTTGATCCACATTCAACTATTAATTAAATAATTCATTACTATTTAATTAATTCATGTCTATTGTATTCTTCACGATTATTAAATAAATAAATTTTATTTATTTATTCAATACGTCACTAAGGGTCTATTATCTTCTTACAATTAAATAAATGTCTTAATTTATTTAAATTCATTTGTCTTCTTGATTATTAAATAAATACATTTTATTTATTTATTCAATATGTCACTAATTCTCATAATTAAATGAATTTATTAATTTATTTAATTATCGGTCATAATCCTCTAAATTAAATAATTATCTTTAATTATTTAATTACCTAATTTAACATTTCTCTCATTTTAAATAAATAAATTATTTAAAATGATCTCTTTTCATTAACTATCAGTTCATTTTGGTAAATAATTTGAAAAAGATTATTTATTGTCACACAAAATCCTTATTTTGAATTAATTTAATTCAAAAAGGTAATCTTCTTCCAAAAATCAAGTAATTGAACAAATTCTTGATTTTCCAAATTTGCTTTTCTGTCTAGTCTTATCTTATTGATTTTTTGAATCTTACAATTCGAACAGTCTTTATCTTCTTGATTTTCGAAAATCTTTATCTTTTATCTTCTTGTCACATTTATTCTCGACTGCTGATTTGATTTTATCAACTGACATCTTGACAACTCATTTAATAATTTTTCCCTAACCCTAATTAGGGATTGTCACATGAAATCTTGACCTCTGATTTTAGGCTTTGTCAGCTTTTAATCTCGTCCGTCCACTCAAAATTGTGTTTTCTATAAAATATCAATTTTGCTCACAATTTAGACCCCACTTTGTTAATATAGACATTCATGCTTAGATTTAACATGCACTTAGCTTATTTAATTTGATTATAATCATATTGTCATAGTCATAGGCATAATCATTGTTTTTCATTTTCAAATCCTTCAAAGCTTGTTTAGGACATTGTCATAGTCAAAGATTGCTCACACATTCAATCTGAGGGCAACAATCAACAAGTTAGAAGGTACTATGGAGGTGAATCATGGAGGCTTCAACAAATATCTGGTATAATTGTTCTTATCATTTGCTTTCATTGTGTTTTATAGTTCTTTGGGTTTTATTATTGATCTAATCATTGCTAACCTTAATCCAAAATTTAAATCATTGATACATTAGTGAACCCGACATTTTTCTTGCAGATTTTTGTATGGTTTTCGGTCTCATTTTTTGTTTGTTTGTGCAGGTACAGGTAAATAACGCTTTGCTAGAAACTTCGTGTCTCCCCTCGGCTTCCAAACCTTCGTCTTAACTTTAATTTTATTAATTTAGATTAATTTAGAGTTAGATGTAAATTTAGATTTAAGATTTTTTAATTTTTCTAAGTTATTTTAAATTTAACTTTCCAGATCTTAGAATTTTTTTAGTTAATTTAGATTTTTAGATTTTTTTTTAATTAGCTTTTAAATTAGATTTTTAGATTTTTTAATTAGCTTTTAAATTAGATTTTAGATTTTTTAATTAGCTTTTAAATTAGATTTTTAGGTTTTTTAATTAGCTTTTAAATTAGATTTTTTAATTAGCTTTTAAATTAGATTTTTAAATTTTTTAATTAGCTTTTAAATTATATTTTAGATTTTTTAATTATTTTAAATTAGATTTTAGATTTTTAATTAGCTTTTAAATTAGAATTTTAGAATTTTATTTTATTTTTAATTAGCTTTTAAATTAGATTTTTAGATTTTTCAGATTTTAAATTAGTTTTAATTAGCTTTTAGTTAGTTTTTTTTTTTTTTAGATTTTTAAATTATACTTTAGTTAGATTTTTTATTTTTTTTTAGATTTTTTAGTTAGATGTTTTTTTAGATTTTTAAATTAGATTTTTAGATCTTTAAATTAACTTCTAATTAGATTTTGTTTTTTTAGATTTTTATTAGATTTTAGATTAGATTTTTAATTTAGATTTTTTTAAAATTTTTTAATCTAGTTTAGATTTCTAATTTCTAATTTAATCTAGAATTTTTTAATTTAGTTTAGATTTTTAATTTTTAATTTAGTTTAGTATTTTAACAGATTTCATGTTTTAGATTATATTTTTTTGGTTACTAATCCTTGTTGGTAGCATGTGGCATTTACATTTCGTGGGTCCAAGACAACTTGATCAAACTTCTAACTTGTGATTTTGCAAGTTTGAGTGTCCAAGACTATCACTTCTAAACATCGTGCTTGTGATTTTTTTAGATTAGAAAACATTTCATTTGGTGCAATAAAATGAATGTGTGCTTGATTATGTTTGACTATGCTTGAAGGTGGTAGGTGATTATGCTCTCACCTTGTGAAAACTAGGTGATCAGAAAACCAGACCAACCTTATTTTTTTGTCATCCTCAAGACTTAGTAATCGAAGTATCCTCTCCCCTTGTACTTTTAGGCGATCCTGGGTGTAAGAAAAATGGTTACTGACTCTAGAAATTGGACATGTTCTAGTGGGAAAAAGTACTCACCCTAGGACAACTTAGACCAGTAGCACCTTGAACCCGAGGGACTTCCAGTTGGTATATAAAAGTGGATTCTTGGGGAAATCCCAAGAATCATGCGTATGGTTTCGACGAGATGGATTCGAAGGGGACTCTCGCCGCATGGATCATTCCCTACGAACGGAATGCCCTTACTAAACACCCACTATTTTAGAAGCCAGGCATTTTTTAGTCGTTGCTTGGTATAGTGCAGGGTATAGTATCATGCCCGAAGACAGTCACTACTAATCCCCTTGAGTAGAGATAGTAGTTCTTGGGAAGTCACTACCCAAGAATTCAAAGTTGGTGTGCTCAAATGACATTAATGAGCTATGGAGGGGAGCCAATGCCACCAAACTTCTAAGCTATCTACTCTCGAGAAGGAAATTTGTTTAGCACCAATCCGGGGTATATCGGTGGGCTATATCAAGTATACAAGCCCTTGGCCTATTGGCCTATTAGGATCATGCTTGTCTTATGTGTGTTTTCTTTCATTAAAACATCATGCTTTTCAAGTGTTTTCTAGATTGTCAAACAATATACACAACATTCAAAAATCTAGACACAAACAATCGACCTTAGACAACTCATACTTTTCAACAAAACATAAAAAGAAAAAAACAATCTCAGTCTATTGTCAAACATTTTTTTCTAAGAGGTCTCTTTCAGAAATTAGCTTTGAAATTTCTCAAAATGTCCATTGGATTAGGCTAACCCACCACACTTTGCAAAACCATTGTTTCAAAACTAGGTTATCTTGGGACATAGTCATTACTCCTCTTTTTCGGTCATTGTCCTTTTGTGAGAACCTCCAACTCAATAGTCTAGTTAGGAAGGCTCACTTGTCATTTTGACCTTGTCACTTAGTCCCCTTAGCAAGTCCTTGGGTAACCAAAATTGAGACATAAGTCAAGCTTAGAGTGGTTAGGCAAACCTTTCTCCAAATATTATCCATTTTAGTCTTCATTTTGAACTTAGACTTTGCATTGTTCATCTTAGTCCTCATTTTACACCTAGACTTTGCATTAATCATTTTAGTCCTTCATCAACATTATCATCTTAGTCCACATTTGACACCTTGGCTTTGAAAACATCATCATCTTGCATTAGTCATTTCCCTTAGACAAACATCATTATCACTCTGCATTTAACAACATCATGACATCCACCACATTGTCTTCACTTCAACAAAATATTGATATGCTCGCTAGTAAAGTTGAATACCAATTACTCTTTAGAGGTCAATACCAACAAGCCTTAGAATTTAGGAGAAAATTCCTATAAACCGACAATCAATGTCCTTCGTACAAACAATCCATGAGTCCTAGTCCTTTGTCTGTCTACAATCACTACCAAAAGTAACTTAACACCATCCATGACATTAGTCTCTAACAAACTTCCACTTATTACCCTTATCCTAACCTTGATAAGGGAAACCAACTGTCCATTGGTCTATTTCAAGTCTCCACATCATATGCTAGTCCTTCACCTATCAATCCCGTTCACATCTACATGCCCCATCAACCATCTACCAACCCATGTCAAGTCCCCACATCATACCATATCGATCCCATCCAAGTATCTACATCCTATTTTAGTCAACCTTACACCAATCCAGTCCAAGTCTCTATGTCATATCCTAGTCCTTCACATACTAATCCAGTCCAAGTCTCTATGTCATATCCTAGTCCTTCACATACTAATCCAGTCCAAGTATCGATGTCATATTCTAGTCCTTCACATACTAGTCTAGTCCAAGTCCCCATGTCATATCCCAGTCCTTCATTCATTAATACTTTTCAAGTCACCCCCTCACAAGCCACATTTAGTCATGAAGATTCTATCATTACTCAAAGGCACATCCCATTGTCTAAACTTGAGGATACATGTCAAAATGAAAGCCCAAAGCATGACCTTATAATGTCACCCTCATGTCAAGAACAAGGTAGTCCATCCCATAACCCTATCTTAAATTCCATTGAAGAAGTCCTTCAAGACAATCATGACATCAAAAATACACCTACCATTGACCAAGAATTTCAAATCCATGAAAACCTCATCTTTGACCAAGACCCTACCATTGAACAAGAAATCCAAATCCATGACAACCCTACTATTGACCAAGAAGTGCAAATCCATGACAACCCCATCTTTGACCAAGACCCTACCATTGACCAAGAAATCCAAAGCGATCCACTCTTGACCTTTACGCCATTCATGATCAAACACTCTCCAATCCTATATAGGCCTCGACTATTGTCACTTTCCAAAATGAGACACTTGCCTCCATGACACACATAGACAATATTCCTCAAAAACAAGAGTCTTCCATTATGGAAATATTTGAAAATGATCAAGCTATAGCTAAATTTATTGGACTCTATGACAATGACCATAATGATGGAATTGACATCGACTTGGAAGCACCAATAGAATCATTTGAACCTGACATGTCACGAGATCAGACCAAAGATATTAGTCAGAAATATGTCCAACATGACAATGAAGCTAAGACACTTTATCAACTAAGGTCATCTATCTTTGTTAGAGCAGGCTTCCTCGTAGAAAAAAATATTCCAAGTAATAGTGTCCACATACATCATGATGGGTTAGCATCTTGCTTTCAAAACAAAAAATATCCCATCACAAATAAAATCTGTCAAATTATGCATTATCAAGGCAAAGGACTAGGCATACATGAGAAAGGAATTCAAGAACCAATACAACTTCAGGAAAATTATAGACATCAAGGTCTTGGCTATTCTTTAGTTAGAAAATTAAATGATGTCAGTGGAACCTCCTTGATACTGGAGGCAACCTTGTTAGATACAAACTTTAAAATAGAGTCCATGAGAAATCCTTGTCATAAGGTTGTTGCCATCACCCCTTCCACCCACACCATAAACCGTCATTCTCAACATCTTAAACCTTCCCTTTGGAACCAACAAAGACAAAATTCATACAAATCAAAAGATCAAAATCAAATATCAAAGGCCATTGAATCAAACAAAAAGAAAAGTGGACAAATGAAATTAAAATGGCTACCAAAGACAAGTAGATCAAGGAAAGAAAATATGTCAAAAGAAAAAGTCAATCACAATGTGGAGCCACAACACAAGAGGACTCCCACATATAACACATGTCAACCTCCTTCAAAATGGTCATCAAGCAAGGCATCTAAAGGTGTTGGTTCCAAATGCCATCCCTCCAAAATCTGTCGTCCACCATACCAAGTTTGGAAAATAAAAAGTGATAACCCTACATCTCGCTTAAAGTCCAAAAATCCCACATCACAAATCTGACACATCATGGCAGCAACTCTTTACCACAAGGACTCTCATGACACTCTATCGTGATGTGCATATTCTGATAAGGCCAACTCTAGTATTAGAAAGGATCACAATGACATCAATCAATTGTATGCAAGCGCTAGGATCCTGACAAGACAACTCATTCAACAAGGTCATTATTGGAATATCATGGCACCAGTCTCTACATCAGCACTATCAACAACTTGAAAACAATTAGTGGTCATTAAGACATCAAGGTCATCTTAAAATATCAAAAATACAAAACATTGAAAAATATAAAAAAGTTGTCCCCCTAATGAAAACCTGGAAAACAGGCATCTTGGTGACCCCAAAAAAATAAAAAAAATTCAAAGTCATGAAAATAGTAAAGAGAAAAATTTCACCCAATGGTGAAAACCTGGCAAATAGGTGCCCTGGATAAGTACGATGATGAAAACCTAGAAAACAGGCATCATGTGTAGAATAAATCATCTATGTGGACTCTTACACTTGGGTGCAAGTCATCTCATCTCCTATGCCTTCCTCTTGACATTGACATCTGACCATTTCATTCATATCATTTTCATCCATTTTCCCACCTACCTTGGTCTTGACATAAAAATGACACACATAAATCATTCTTTGGGAAAACTCTTGATATGTCTATCCTTCGATCATATATGATTCACGAAATGTCATATAATTACTTTCATAACCTCATGCAACATAGTCCTTGAAAATCATATGACAATTCCTTTAGTCTCGTGTCTCCTATCCTTTACCAAGGCCACCTCTCACCCTTTCATGTATGTCACCTATCTTGGCTTTCCCTTGTCAAACGGCCTAAGGATACTCCATCATCCCATCTAGTCCTAACTGAGTCATTCCAAATGCAACGAGTCTGATCCATACAAGCACATTATCCAAAACATTCTTTGACTTTGTTCCTGGTCTGATTGCAGGCCTTAATCTTTCATCACATTATCGTCATCCTCACATTGTTTCGAGATGTGTCCTTCCCACGTCAAACAACGTTGTCATCACCTGCCAATTGGTATTCAACTTGACTAGGGGCACAATCATGTTTGTCCTTGGATTCTCATGTGTAGGCATCAATCACATGCATTTGTCATGATCCTCTTAAACCATTCAAAAAGACAAAAACATTACAAAAAGTCTTGAAAAAAAAGAAGACAAAAACATTGCAAAATGTCTTGAAAAAAGACAAAAAACATTATAAAATGTCCTAAAAAAAGACAAAAACATTGCAAAATGTCCTAAAAGGAGACCAAAAACATCACAAAATGTCTTGAAGAAAGACCTAAAAACCAAAAATCATCCTAAAGAAAACCACAACAAATGTCACACTGCTCGAAAGCACAAAAAAAGAGTCATTCCTTGTCAAGTAAATCAGTCAGTCTTTGTCATTTGTCCAAACTATGTTGTCTCTACACATTTGCTATGTAGGAAAGACTCATACTTGAGTCCCCAAGACATTAGGTCAGTCCTTTTAGGTTTGTCAAAATGAATTCATGATGCAATATTTGGTCAAAGACAAAGTCATTGGTCGTGTCGAGCTACGAGGTCTTTGAGTGTATGACGTAGACAAGGCCATCTGTCGATGAGCCCTTGAGGCTACACTAGGTCAGTCCATTAGGGTTCATGGCACTACACTGGCAAATACATAAAAAATTTATAGGACAAAACAAATCATTAAAACAAAGTATGGCAATCATTTATTCAAACATGACAATCACATTAGCATGACATAGCATCATATGGACAACACAAGTCAAATTAGGTCAAATTTCAGTCAAACTTTGTCAAACTATCAACTCTTGGTTATTCTTTTAGATGAGTCCTTCTAAAGAATAGCCTTTTTCATTTATGCCTTAGGATGTGTCCTTCCTAGGCATTGTCATTGTCATCTGACATTTTTGAGGGATCCTTTTGACATTTAGGATCAATCCTCTCGACATCAACATTATTTAGGATGTGTCCTTGAATTTGGTAATCTTCAACATTCGTCATCTTGGAATAATCAAAACCTTGACACCCTGGCATCTCGACATAGTCAAACCTAACATATTGACATTAAAACACAGGGTATCCAGACACACTTGGCAAAAAATTGGCACTTGTCTTTCGGCTTTCATCATGTTACTAGCTTTTTAGCTAGATCTTGACAACAAGATTTAGAAAAACAACGACGTATCATGATTTTCTTATCCTGTCTTTTGGCTTTCATCATGTTACTAGCTTTTTAGTGAGATCTTGACAACATGATTTAGAAAAGCAGCGACGAATCATGATTTTCTTATCTTGTGTTTTGACTTTCATCATGTTACTAGCTTTTCAGCGAGATCCTGACAACATGATTTAGAAAAGCAACGACGTATCATGATTGTCTTATCTTTTCTTTTGGCTTTCATCATGTTACTATATTTTTAGCGAGATCCTCACAACAAGATTTAGAAAAGCAATAATGTATCATGATTGTATTATCTTGTCTTTTGGCTTTCATCATGTTACTAGTTTTTCAGTGAGATCCTGACAACAAGATTTAGAAAAGTAGCGACGTATCATGATTGTATTATCTTGTCTTTTGGATTTCATCATGTTACTAGTTTTTCAGCAATATCCTAACAATAGGACTTAGAAAAGAAATGACGTATCATGATTGTATTATCTTGTATTTTGACTTTCATCATGTTACTAGTTTTTCAGCGAAATCCTAACAACAAGATTTAGAAAAGCAACGATGTATCATGATTTTCTTATCTTGTCATTGGATTTTTTTTTAAATCATGTTACTAGTTTTTTAGTGAGATCTCAACAACAAGATTTAGAGAAGCAATGACGTATCATGACATTTGTCTTATCTTTTGACACATAGGTTACTAGTTTCTCAGCAATGTCCTGATTTCAGGATTTAGAAAAATAACAATGTATCATGATAATGGCTTTATTGTTGTATTTTGACAATCATGTTGCTAGTTTCTCAAGGATGTCCTCGAAATAGGATTTAGAGAAGCAATGACATTTCATGATTTTTCCTTTTTGTCCTTTTTCTGGTGGTTGGTTATGACAAAAAGATTGGGGCAATAACATTCTTAGTATGAGTCATGATCATCATTGTTTGTGACTGCTTGTCTTATGTGATGGTACAAATTTGCACACCTTGATTTATGTCATATCACAGTGTTTGTTGGCCATCACACCAATCTGTCTAGTGATGATTAAGAGCAATAAATATAAAAGTCCTATGGTAATGTTTTGAAGGATTTAGTCTAGGAACTAACATGCATCTCCTTTTGTCTTGTCATCTTCTCCCGTCCATCTCATATAAGCATTGCATCCATATCATCATTCACATCTTTTGCACTAACATTTCTTTGTCTCTTCATATTCTAGTCTTCTCGTCCATTTTGAGAGCACACCCATGTTCTTGGAACCTGTCTGTCCTCTAGAGGGGGCATACCACTACCCTCCTTGTTGTTCTTCTTCATCTTATTTTGCACTGGGGCATGTTTTTGACTTATTTTCTTTGTCACAATGCAACATGCTACATTATGATAAAGAGGGGCAAAATGTAGACACATAAAAATGACCTAGGCCTGCAAGCTCTATTTTACCACTTTCGTCCTAGCATAATTATGACATTTTAATTATGTCCTTGGTCCACATTCAACTATTAATTAAATAATTCATTATTATTTAATTAATTCATGTCTATTGTATTCTTCATGATTATTAAATAAATAAATTTTATTTATTTATTCAATACGTCACTAAGGGTCTATTATCTTCTTACAATTAAATAAATGTCTTAATTTATTTAAATTCATTTATGTCTTCTTGATTATTAAATAAATAAATTTTATTTATTTATTCAATATGTCACTAATTCTCATAATTAAATGAATTTATTAATTTATTTAATTATCGGTCATAATCCTCTAAATTAAATAATTATCTTTAATTATTTAATTACCTAATTTAACATTTCTCTCATTTTAAATAAATAAATTATTTAAAATGATCTCTTTTCATTAACTATCAGTTCATTTTGGTAAATAATCTGAAAAAGATTATTTATTGTCACACAAAATCCTTATTTTGAATTAATTTAATTCAAAAAGGTAATCTTCTTCCAAAAATCAAGTAATTGAGCAAAATCTTGATTTTCCAAATCTGCTTTTCTGTCTAGTCTTATCTTATTGATTTTTCAAATCTTACAAATTGAGCAATCTTTATCTTCTTGATTTTCGAAAATCTTTATCTTTTATCTTCTTGTCACATTTATTCTCGACTGTGGATTTTATTTTATCAATTGACATCTTGACCACTCATTTAATAATTTTTCCCTAACCCTAATTAGGGATTGTCACATGAAATCTTGACCTCTGATTTTAGGCTTTGTCAGCTTTTAATCTCGTTCGTCCGCTCAAAATTGTGTTTTCTATAAAATGTCAATTTTGCTCACAATTTAGACCCCATTTTGTTAATATAGACATTCATGCTTAGATTTAACATGCACTTAGCTTATTTAATTTGATTATAATCATATTGTCATAGTCATAGGCATAATCATTGTTTTTCATTTTCAAATCCTTCAAAGCTTGTTTAGGACATTGTCATAGTCAAAGATTGCTCACACATTCGATCTGAGGGCAACAATCAACAAGTTAGAAGGTGGTATGGAGGTGAATCATGGAGGATTCAATGAATATTTGGTATAATTATTCTTATTATTTGCTTTCATTGTGCTTTATATTTTTTTGGGTTTTATTATTGATTTAATCATTGCTAACCTTAATCCAAAATTTAACCCATTGATACACTACCTGTAGTTTGTCATAGTCCCAACTAATAGTAGCCAACTCACCATGTAGCCCCTGTATGTTGTCCTATAGTCTAGCTCTCTTCCTCTCCATCACCTCTACTTGTGTGGATAGGAGGTCAACCATAAATCTATAATCTCTCTGACCTACTGTCAGTACCGTCAATAGCTCAACCCTGAGTCTGATCACCTCCGCCTCAGCTACCCTCAACCTCTGGTCTATAATCTAAGGTCTCTCCATAGTGTCTCTTAGCTAAGCAGTATGATCTTCTAATGCCACACAAGGAACCAATTCCAATGTCTCTACATCCAAAATATCCATATCTGGAACATATCCATCTATCTCCATAGCATCATCGCCCCCTGCACTCCTGCTCCTATTGAGTCTCGTGATCCTCCACAGTGGGGTAGACTCAAAATATTCGTGGCTGACCATGTCTCCCCACTCTCATCAATCTCCTCAGCTCTCCTACAACCCTTGCCTCCCCCTCCGGCTCCTCCTCATCCTCACTCACCCTATCTCTACCACGGAGGGCCCTTGCTTTGCCACACTTTGGACCCTCCTCTATCATCTCCTACTCACCATCCTCTTTGACTAACCCCTGACCTCAATCTCCTCCTAGACTCCATCCTACTGTCCACCCCCTCCCATCTCCTCTTGCTCAGCCTGCACCAACACTCTCCTATGCCATACCCTACCTCCTATGCCTATTTTCTAAACAACTCCACCCTCCACCACCCATATCATCTCCACCTCTGGCTCATCCTATCCTACTGCATCTGGCTCTAGATCTATCCCACCCTCTTATCATACTACATCCTACATCCTACTCTGCCCTAGCCCTCCTCTGTTGTCTCCTCCTCCTCCTCCTCCTCCTCCTCCTCTCTGGCTGTCCTACCACCTGAACCTCAACCTCTACTTTGTCTTATTGACCAACACCCTCTGAATCCTTCTACTATCCTTCCACCCTCACCTCCCCTCCCTTCCATGCCTATCTCCTCCTATCTCCACCCTCCCTCGCCCTTGGAACTCATCCTCTGATCCGAATCCTACGGCTCCTACAATAGGCACTGTTGGTGTAATCATGTCCCATCAATGGTTGTAGCACCACCGGTCATATCATATAATAACTCCTGTGTCCTCCACCCCAACAACTCTCCCTGGATAGGGCACCTACACTATCACCATCCACGACACTCTAGCATCCCTTGGTCTCAATGCAAGTCCCCATGGTTTCTTTCTGGTGAGTCGACAAAACCTGACAAGAACCTCTGGAATATCCTATATCAGCCCAAACTACCTCAACACTCTTTCTGGTCAATGCATCTCCACTATGCGCGGCTGACTCCCAACCAAGATGCATTGGATCATAAATTAACCCCTCTATCTCTCCTCCTCCTCCCTCCACCCCTTGAACTATCAATACATATACTGATGCCATAATATGTCTCTCTCCTGCAGGCCATCTATCGCTCTCCTCCACCCATCCATATCCCCCTGCATCTCATACCACAAAACCCAACCCCTTGCCTCCCCATACCCCCAGACCATAGGCTCCCTATCATCCTCATCCCTCTCCCTAACCACTATGGGTCTTGTCACCATAATATGCTCCCATGCCCACACTTGTAGTAGGGTCATGTGGGTCAAACTCAATGACCTTCGGTAGTAGATCACATGCATATCCTTGTATAACTATGCTAATACACAGGTACCCCATGAGATCTTCCCCTCATGCCACTCGAAAATATGTCAAATTACCTCCATGTACCATAGATTTCAAAACCACCTACTACAATTTGGTAAAAATATCCCACTAATCAATCCATACAAAAATAATGGTAGGGGTGGTACCCCCATTGACAAACATTTTTCTAGGTCCAACTTCCCACCCTATATGGGCTTATCGTCATCTCCAAATAACACTGACATAGTGTGATCTAACTCCACCTCTCTTGATACCACATCACTAACTAATAGCCCCACTATTGACTACTTCAAGATGCACCATACATCCTCTAGCATCACCGTCATCTCCCTTGTTGGAAGATGAAATGCCGATGTCTCTGAACTCCATCTCTCTAACAATGCTATCAGCATCGCTTGATGTGCCCTCATCACCAAAACCTGTAAAAAGTGAAATAATCCTGCATGATCCAATGCTACATGATCTACTCTAGTCATGACTGCTATGGTCACTATTAGTACCTCCGATCATTGCTCATTTATCTGTAATCACTCAAAAATCTGCATCCATATTGCCTGATTGTCAGTACACCTTATTCCCAACCCTAGGACATCTCTCATTTTCCTCTTTTCCTTTGTCTTGTTTTTCTCTCTTCTTCCTCCCACTTTTCCATAGTCGGAGAAAACCTGTCTTCCTAGCCTAGGCATATACACTCTTGCATTGGGGCAGATGTGCCCATACCCGAGCGGACCTTCCCCCATGCCGGGGTGAATCTGCCCCGAGCTAGGGCGACGACATCCTTGCTCTAGGGAGGATATGCCCCAGTGTCGAGGTGACTCCACCCTGACCTGGGGCGACATCGCTCCTGCTTCGGGGTGGACATACCCCGAGCCGAGGTGACTGCACCCCATCACCTGGGCGAACTCGCCCTGAGCGGAGGCGACTACACCCCAGCACCGGGGCAGACCTGCCCCGAGTTGGGGTGACTGGGCCCCCATGTTGGGGCGGATACGCCCATGCACTGGGGTAGATGCACCCCGAGCTAGGGTGTTTGCACCCCAGCGTTGGGGTGGATGTGCCCCGAGCTGGGGCGTATGTGCCTTGCCGTGCGGTGGACCTACCCCAAGTCGAGGTGGATGCACCCCGAGTCAGGGCATATGCACCCAGTCACAAGATGAATCCGCCCTAAGCTAAGGAAGATCCACCCCTAGCTGAGGAAGATGTGCCCCGTCGCGGGGCAGAGCTGCCCTGGTCCGGGGTAGATTCACCCCTCCTAGAACCATGCCAGCCCCCCTCTAAAATTTTATCTTTTCCCTACCTATCTGCAAAAAATTAAATCTACCCATTTTTATATTCTATCCCATGAACAAAACCCATGTTTTACATTTTCTCTAAACATTTGAAAACATGCTATAAATATTTAAAATAAACAAGAGGATTTTTGTTACGAACATGGTGAGACATCGTGTAGTGGGTGTGGAACCTCTGCACCTCATTTTCCTAGTGAATAATATTAGAGTCATAATCTTGTGACATCATTGCTCTTTCCCCTCTTCCTTTCCTCTCCTCTTCTGTGAACTACTATAGTGACAATCTGACAAGGTAATTTCTAAATTACCTTTTAACCCCTTCCCCCTCTTTCCCCCCCTTTTAAAACAAAAGGTATTTTTTACCTTTTATTTAACTTTTTTCTCCTCCAACTAATTCCCTACTTTCCCGGATCCGCCATTTGCAAACTGTGCATCTGATCGCCTTTGTTCAAAAGTCAAAGTTTCTTAATTTTTTGAGCTTTATCCAATAGTTTCTTCCATTTCTTCCTATTGAGAAGTAATTTGGGCCCCCTATTCTTCCCTAACGGCCCTCTCGAGGGGGCATACCCTACCATTTTCCCTCCATCCCTTCGTGGCAGTCACTAGGGAATCTCCCTCCTTTTTCCCTCCACTTGGGAAGCTCATTCAACCTCTTTCATGCTAGGGCATCAAGCCCTATCACTTCCTTCACCATCAAAATTTTATTTTTCTTTGAAACACTGTTATTCTAACAATATCTAGAAGAGGGGAAAAATGTAGACATCCAAATTTGATCACTCCCATACTATTAAATTCACTTCTTTATTCATCCATTCCATCAATATTAATTTATTTAATTAATATTACACTTCCTACCTAAGGTTCTTAAAGTATTAAATGATTTACCTTACATCCTTTCCTTCTCTGAATTAAATAAATACATCAATTTATTTAATTTAGTCATGTAATCTTTTTGAATAAAATCAATTTAAAATTCTTCATTTCTCTCTCTCCTTGTCACATCCTCCATAATCCCTTTCTAATCTGGATTAATTTAATTAATTCATGATTAATATGTGCATCCTCTTAATCAGGGATTAATGTCACATCCTCCTACATTTGCCACTTGCTTCTAATCTCTCATTAATAACTCTAATCAAGTATTTGCACAACCTTAATCAAAGTCATTAGCCACTTTTAGCACCCCTTTTTAGTCAACCTTTCCATTTTCCTTTCTTGGAATTGACCCTCTTTCCCATGTGAATTTTTAATTCACATTTATTCATCCTAGGTCTCTCTCCTCCCCATGTGAATTTTTAATTCACATTTTATCCTTCCAAGACTTCTAGAACATGGGACTTGTCACCTCATCCACATGTGACCAACTCCCACCTTTTTGGAGACCCTCTCTTATCCATTATATTCTTCCAAGCTTGTGAATTTTTAATTCACATTTATTTCTCCAACCACTTTCTCTTTTCCCATGGAGATTTTTGAGGAATTCCAAAATTCTTCAAATGTCACTTTCATCCTCACTTGGGGACAAGAAGTTCCTTTTTGAGGAAATCTTCTCACCCCCCAAGGTACTTGTCCTTCCTCTACATCATGTCCCTTCCTTCCACCTCACTTCCACATCATCTTACCCTTGGCCATCTCACATTCTACATGTCAAGATTTGGGCTTGTGAGTCCTCAACTCACCATAGCCCTACATCTTGACCTTGTTGGATGAATCTCAACCATTGAATTTTCTAGAGAATCCAAATTTCTCTATAAATACACCCTCCTCTAAGGAATTTTCAACACTTAGTCATTTGAGCAACCTTATGCTCTCATTTTATACACTCATTTTATAAGATTTTCTCTCAGCTAGCCATCCATTTTATCCATTTGCATTTGCATCCCACCATGTAATCAATCTTGGATTTAGTCATATCAATAGCCATCCAAGGAGCACACAAGTACTCAAAATCAAGGGCCAACCAAAGAATTTCAGCTACAAAGAGAAGGTATAATCATTTGCAATCTTATTTTATTTTATCTCTTTGTATTAACATTTCCTTAGGCTAATCTTAAGGTGTCCCTTTGTGTTTTCTCTCATTGCATTATTGTTATTTTTGTATATTTAGGGTTGATAAATATTTAGGATCACACCAACAAAACATTTTTTGTGAACTTGACTAATTTTGCATTAGATACCTTCTAAAATATGAAGCATATCATCCTAGATCAAAGTTTAATCATATTTTATTTTACATTCATCATTTAGGTATCTACCATTTCATGAGAATGCATTGAAAAATGAAATATTTCCATATCATATTGCATTCAAAGTTTAAATAGGATTATTTTCAATCATCATAAATTAGGTCTACATCATAATTGGATTGACAAATTTGCATTAGGATATATTAGATCTAAAATCAAATCTGAAAGTGTTGAAAGAATTCATTTAGGCATATGCATATAGTAAAAAAAAAGTGAAAAAAGTACATTGTTATTGTTGCAAAAAGGCATCAAGTTTTAAAATTTTCCATATTTTAGTGTATTTCTACATTTTAAAATCTAACAGTGTCATTTTGAATTGCATTTATTTATTGGACATTTTTAAAATTTCTTGCATACTTGTCTTTAACATTTCAAAATCACAAAGTTGTAAAATTCTAAAGATTTATTTACTGTCATACATGCACAATCACAGAGTAGGACACCTAAACACTATCAAACACATCCAAACCTAGATTTTTATAAAATATATTGCTATTATTGGGAGTTAGTGCACCATAGAACAACAAAATTCAACTAAAATTTGAGTCATAGATTTGTTTTTATGTCTCTTGTGTGGCTTTTCTCTGTGATTTTATACTATGTGTAATTTTTTTTGACTATCCCGAACCTTTTCTTGGATAGTAGGCTTACTCAAGCGTTGTGAAACTTATATGAGCTTAACAACCTGGTATCTAATTGCTAATACCCTTGTGAGACAAAGTCTCAGACTTATGGCATCTCGCACTATAACCACATTTGTTGTGGATCTTGAGTCCTCT
The DNA here is from genome assembly GCA_007258455.2 of Sequoia sempervirens. Classification (NCBI taxonomy): domain Eukaryota; kingdom Viridiplantae; phylum Streptophyta; class Pinopsida; order Cupressales; family Cupressaceae; genus Sequoia; species Sequoia sempervirens. The sequence continues at coordinate 149,930 of VDFB02281338.1, forward strand.
AACTCTTTAACACAAGGTATGACTTTGACCTAATCCATTTTGGATTTCATTCCTAACCACACATTAGCCATGGATACTTCTTGTTGAACACCCAAAATACTGAAAGAGGGGTGAATCAGTATTCTCTTAAACCATTCAAACATTAAATATCAAATAACCAAAGCATATTCAACTGCAATAAGGAAATAAAACATGAAACATTCACAACATCACATTACATATGAACACCAATATTTTTACATGGAAAACCCAAAATGGGAAAAACTACAGTGAGGTTAGATCACAATATATTATAATTGGTTATAGTATATTTATAGATATGCTCACTGCAGGTGGACTCATTTTCCATAAAGAAAAAGATAGAAGAGAGATGGTGGCTCACAACCTATTTTGAACTATTAAAATTGCATCTAACATATGCATGAATTATAGTTCCATTGAAGCACAATAAACAAGCTCTATTTGATTTAGATTCAACACTCTACCTTGCTCTTCATTCGCCCAAATTTGATCTTCAAATGAAAATTCACAACTTAACTTCACATTGCTCTGATCAAATTCACATCATATATCATATATTCATTTCATTACCTCAATACATAAAAATAATCTAACATATATATTCACATCAAGTATAACAACAATTAGGATGACCTAATTAGATGTAACAATCAAAATATACCTTGTTGGCTCCAAAAATTTTCAACCACATAGTGCGTCATAATTCAAAACTAGATAACATCTTAAGATAGGTGAACATGGACCTATAATAGATCCTACATAGGTCAACAATGCATATTTAACCTTCACATAACATCAAACATATTAGGTTGGCTCCATATAAGACCTAAAAGAAAAAACCTTCAACTTTGCATTCACATCCTGACATGTGGACCTCAAAACTTGATGCCAATTGGAATCCATGCTTTACTAGCATCTAGAAACTTATCCTAAAAAGTGCAACACCAAAAGCTGATACACGGAGAAGTGCAAATTCTCCCACAAACATATTGTATAGAAAATCACTGTAATTTTCTAGGCTGAACTTTGTTGCTCATAACTCTCAAACCACTTGTCCAAACATGATGAAATTTTGGAATTATGTACATCTAGCATCCACCAAAATAACTTTAGAAGAAAAAAATGATATATTCATTTGCAGAGTGGTGCGGACCCAAAAAATTGATGCACAATTACACTAAATTAGAAGATTTGACACAGTCAAATTTCCACACCACATATTTTTGGACTAGATCATCCTAAAAAAATGTCTTCCTTTATACTACAAAACCTATTAGTACTTATAAAAATGATTCACAATAATGTTGACATCAATGAAAACACTACCTTATGTCACTATGTACCTTCCATGCACATGTTAAACAACATCATCAATGAAAAAATTCCTCAATCTTCCAACAATCTCCCCCTTTGTCATTGATGGAAACATGCCAAAAAACCAAAATATTCTTCAAACTACTCCCCCCCTTTGACATCAAGGGAAAAGGGTGCTTGTACAACTTATTTTGACTATCACTAGAACCCCCCCTGAGAAATGTAAGAATATATACAAATTGAATAGAATGTTTTGACTCCCCCTGAGTCATATACTGGAGCAAAAACAAAAAAGGTATTGGAATTCTATATTGTTTGCATATGTAGAAATAATCTGAACAAAAAATTCTAAAAATTCTTAAAAGAATAAAAGATAAATCAACTGGAGGTGGTTGATGTTTATAACTCCTTCAAGTGGTCTTCTCACACTTTCCTACCATGTTCCCATTCTCTCTTGGCTTCTGTAAGAAACCTATTCTACATTTCAAGCTCAAGCAACAATTCTTCTCCCTCTTCTAGAGTAGTAAGTACTAGATTCATCTTCTTTATTTTGTTTGCTCTTATAAGAGATTTTGAAACAAGTATAAATTGGGATTGAATAGATTGCTTACCTCTCCAAACTGCAAAATAATATGTTCTTTCTGTGATTGTAGTTGAAAGAAATTCTTGTGCATGTCTTTTATTGTGTTCCTTATTTCTTTGGAGAGGTCAACTACTGGATCATATGCACTTGAGGCAACATCAATTTGAGACCCAATGGAGACCATCTCCTTTCTTATGCTTTATGTGGCTTTGTTAAATGAACAAGACAACTAAGAGGGGGTGAATCAGTTGTAGAAAATTAAAATATCAAAACCCTCAATAGTACCCAAATCCAAATGCATTCATTAAACCCTTAACCTATTAAAGTAATTAGTCATTAAATTTAGATAACAAAAAATGAAATAACAACACCATACACAATAGAACACCAAATTTAGGTGGAAAATCTAATGAGGGAAAAACCATGGTGAGGATTAGCTCACAATATAAGTAATTGTAAAACCAAAACAAAGGCTCACTACCAGAATAGGACACACTGTCCAAAAAGGCTCATAGCCAGGGCTCACTACCACAAAAAGAAATACAAGAAGATAGAAGAGAAATGTTACACAAAGAATAACTTCTCAATGCAACAAGGAATCCACCACTAATGCTCCAACACTCTCACAACTTTGCATGAAATATTTTAGACACCTTCATCTCACTACCTCTAGGAATCCAACACTTTGAATTTTGTACTACTCTGATCAATTTCACATCATACTCATCACTCACATCGATATCTCATCTATCTTTATTCTTTCTTACATCTCACAAAATCATCAATTCTTATTTATATAAATCTCAACCTTGAAAGTCTTCTCCAATGTTGACAACTATCCGTTACATTCAAAATTTCAAATTAGGTCAACATCTAAACATTCCCATAGTGGATTAGGAATGAAGGTGACCCATATAAATCCTTATTTAGGACTCAAATAAATCCTAACACACCTCAATATGCTTCCACAAGCCTCACATGTAGTGTTAACACCAATTCGATCACAACCCATGTTAAAACACTATAAACATTAAGTACATGCTTCCTTAATTCAATCCAAAACTTTTAGTCAAAAAAATAACTTGAACACAATGTAGAATAATCCTCAAAGCATCTAAGATTCAACAAATACATCATCTAAGCTCACATCATATAAATACTTCAACTCAGAATATCCGATAAACCTTATTTGCACATTGACACATGAAACACACACTGTATTATACCAAATCAAGTGAAACGTTGAATTAGGAAAGATACAAAAATTGTAAGAAACTTCCCAGATCTGCACAACCTAGAACCAAACTGTAGAGAAACCCGGAGCAAATACATTTCTCCCAAACCACAAAAAATACTATTGAAAAACTGGTTCACACATTGGTGAAAATATCTCATACTACACAATGATCCAAAAACCCAAATTATGGATATAGAAACTAATAACAACCTTGAATAATATATTAGATCTACATAATCATAGAATCAACCCAGAAGAAATGTGGAGCACCTCCTGAAAAATTGTACAACATCATTTTCTCTAATTATCAAATTTTCTAAAAAGCACTTGGAAACCAAGTACCTGCAGAGACATCATCTCAGAAAATTACTTCATTCTGACCAATATCCAAACACTATAAGATAAAGATAGCTCCATGTACTCACAAAAATTCCTCAATATCTCAACTGCACATGCACAACCTGCAACAACCTGTTTTTCTTAACACATAGTTGACATCAATGACAACACTAACCTATTGGAATTTTGTTGATATCAATGACAAAACCTTCATACTTGCAACAATATCCCCCTTTGTCATTGATGAAAGCACATGATGTGAAAAACTAAACAATCAAAGAAAACATACACAACATTCCTACATGTTCTCCCCCTTACAAGATTCTCTCTCCCTTTCACAATAATGATTAGAAAATATACACAACTTTCTCCCCCTAATACCTTGCACTTTTTTGCATGATTCTCTCTCCCCCTTTGACATCAATGGAAAAGGATGAAGTGTTTTGCATTGTTTTTTCCTTTCTGAAAAATGAACCAAGATACTCACTTTGAATACTCTCCCTTAGGAGTGCATCCGACCAAATCAACAACTCTACAACCATGAAAAAATTCTTTACTGCAACAATGACACTACATACTCCCCCTGAGAGGTAGCCACCAACATTATTCTAGAAAATATATGAATCCATAGATCTACTAGACTGATGCATGTCCATATGCATCTAGTTCAAAGAAGGAGGTAAAATAACCCCCAAATTCTCCCAAAGATACTCAAAAGTATCCTTAGGAAGAGACTTAGTGAATATTTCAACAATATGATCCTTGTTGGTACACATTCAAGCTTCACCTCATTCTCTTTAACCTTCTCTCTCAAAAAGTGATACCTAATTGATACATGCTTTATCCTTGAATGCATCACTAGATTCTTTGAAATGTTAATTGCACTTGTATTATCACAAAAGATAGGAATAGGCTCATCATGCACTACTCTGATATCCTTCAATGTCTGTATCATCCACAAAACTTGTGTGCAACAAGATGTTTCTGCAATATACTCAGCTTCTATAGTGGATAAGGAAATTGAGTCTTGCTTCTTACTCAACCATGACACCAATCTACACACCAATCTACATCCAAGAAAGAATGCACCACCACTTGTACTTTTTATGTCATCAACATAACTAGCCCAATCTGCATTTGTATAAGCATTTCATGTGAGATTATTATCCTTAGGATACCATAAGCCATAATCCAAAGTGCCTTTTAAGTATATGAAAATACTCCTCATAGCTACAACATGTGTTTCTTTAGTATTTTTTTGAAATCTAGCCACAAGACAAACTGCATGTATGAAATCTGGTCTATTAGTAGTTAGATATAGCAGTCCACCAATAATAGATCTATATTTTCTCTTATCAACCTTAGGTGAATCATCATCTTTACTCAATTTACAACTAGTCACCATAGGAGTGCATACCAGTTTGGAGTCATCCATTCCAAACTTTTTCAACATTCTTTGACATACTTTGATTGTGAAATTAAAATTCCTTTATCTATTTGATTGATTTATAACCCAAGGAAGAAATTCATCTCCCATAACATTGACATCTCAAACTCTTTCTGCATCTCTTCAAAAAAATTCTTGTACATAGCTCCATTGCCTCCAAAGCTAATGTCATCCACACACACAACCACTATCAAGATTTTTTCTTCCTCAAATTTGAAATAAAGATTACTATCTATGGTGCCTTTACTGAATCCTTGCTATATCAAGTATCTATCCAACCTTGCATGCCAAGCTCTGGGAGCTTGCTTCAATCCATACAATGCCTTCTTTAATCTACAAACCATGTTCAGTTAATCTGATAACTAAAATCTTTCTAGTTGTTCCATGTAAACCTCTTCTTCCAATTCACCATTCAAAAATTTAAATTTCACATCCATCTGATAAACTTTAAAGTCCTTATGTGCTGAAAATTCCAAAAACATCTTGATAGATTTCATCCTATCCATCAAAGAAAATGTTTCCTCAAAGTCTATACCTTCCACTTGTGAGTAACCCTTACACACAAGTCTTGTTTTATTTCTCACTACTTCTCCATTATCATTCAGTTTGTTCCTAAATATCCACTTCGTTCCAATTATGTTCTTGTTTTCTAGTCTAGGAACCAATTATGATGTCTGATTTTTCTCAATTTGCATAAGTTCTTCTTCCATTTCCTTCATCCAATGTTCATCTTTGCATGAATCACTCACTATTTTAGGTTCAACTTTAGATAGTAAACACAAATTTACCTCAGCTTCAGCAACTCAACTTCTTGTTAATACTCCTTTCCTCTTTTCTGCAATGATCTATTGTTCAGAATGATTCTTTTGTACATACTTAGGATTTTTAGGGGTCTTCTCTAGAGCTTCTTCCTATTCATTCTACACTTATTTTTCTTTATATTTTTCTTCTTCTTATTCTCTACAATTAGGTTCATCTAGCACATATCCATCTACTATAATTTAATTCTACACATCTTTATCAACCTTAACATTTTCACTTTCAACTATCCTTCTTAGCCTTTTGTTGTAACATTTGAAAGCTTTTCTTTTAGTAGAATATCCAAGGAAGATACCTTCATCAAACTTTGCATCAAAATTTCCTAAGTTTTTTTCATCTCTTTTGATATAACATTTTCTTACAAATACTCTAAAGTACTTTATAGTAGGAATCATTCCATACCATAGTTCATAGGGAGTCATTGTGATATTAGCTTTGGCTTGAACTCTGTTAAGTATGTAAACAATAGTATGAATTGCTTATGTCCAATATACTTCTAATAGATTATCTTATTTCATCATAGTCCTAGAAACTTCTTGAATAGTCTAGTTTTTCCTTTCAACCACTCCATTCTGCTGAGGAGTTCTATGGGAAGACAAGTGCCTCTTTATTCCATGAACTTCACAAAACATGTTAAAATCATTGGAGGAAAATTCTCCACCTCTATCAAACCTCAAACATTTGATTTTTAGATCCCTTTCATTTTCTACCATAGCTTTAAATGCTTTAAATCTATCTAGTGCATCAAATTTCTCTCTAAGAAAATTAACCCATGTCATCCTAGAGTAATCATCAATCAAAAGCATGAAATCCTTGTCACCTTGAAGACTTCTCACCCTTTTAGGATCACAAAGATATGTATGTATTAATTATAGTAGTCCAAAGATAAATTGTTCCTTTCCTTTGAAACTACTCCTTGTTTTCTAAACTGAAATTTCTTGTAAACATCATTGATAGGCTTTGTTATTCTTGGTAAATCTCTTACTGCATGAGCTGAAATGATTCTAAAAAGATTATCAAAATTCATGTGACACATCCTCCAATGCCATAAGCAACTGTGAAATATAAAGCGATGACCATTAGCACCCTTAAGCTGATAGATGTTTCCTTTTGTTTTCTTTCCAACAAAAATCGCCATTTTGAACCCTTTTCTGATCTCATATCTTTCATCCTTAAACACAAGATTATATCCCTTGCTACACATTTTTCCAACACTCAAAAGATTATGCCTTAAACCTTTAACATAGTAAACATATTCAGTATTGTGTTTTCCATCAAAACTGATTGAACCTATTCCAAAAATCTTAGCTCCTGAATCATCTCCAAATTTAACTAATCCTCCATCATACTTTTCAAGTTTAACAAAATTACTTTTATCTCTAGTCATGTGATTAGAGCAGCCACTTTCAACAACCCAATAGTTCTAATCCTGTTTGAAATGAAAAGTAGAAACCAAAGTACCTTCAACCTTCTCCAAAACACTTTCCTTCACACAATTTTAAGTGTTAGTAGAAGTAGATTCATATTTTAAAGCCAAGAACAAGCATTAATTTTCATTAAAATATCTATAATTAGATTCATCATCAAAAATACCAACATGTTCTTTGACATAGTAATTTCTTTTAATCATCTTTCCTTTGTTCTCCTTATTCTTATTGTTCACAACTCTTTTAGGACATCTTGAAGCATAATGACCTATTTCACCATAGATAAAAAATTTGAAAGGTATTTTACCTTTGTAATTAATTGTGCCCTTTTTCATCCTTCTTACAAAGTTAGCTTCCACATCATTAAGATCTTATCCATCTGAATCTTTAACCTTTTTTTATTTTCCAACCTTAAAAGCTATCTCTACTTTTGCACCATTTTTTGAAACAAGTTTTCTCATTTCAATTGAAGTTAGTGTACCAATCAATTTATCTCTAGAATAAGTATTAAAATTTGTAACTTCCTCAATAGCATATACCTCACTTTCTGAATCAGGAAGAGTTCTGAGAACTTTCTTTACCACCCTAGGTTCTTTGTATTGTGCACCAAGACCTCTCATAACACTTACTAGTTCATCAACTCTCTACATGTAAGTTGTAATTGTTTCATCTTCTGACATTCACATGGTCTCAAATTGAGCCTTCAGATTCTACTTTTATTTTTTGACCTTGTCATCTCCTTCATAAATACTATCAAGCTTATCCCAAACTTTTTTAGTAGTCTTAAGATTCATACCTTAACCAGTTCAAAATTTAAAAGACTGATCATAAGAATAAATCTTTCCTTACCAATTATTTCATGTTCCTTGATCTCATCACTTGTGCTTGTACCATTCAAAGGTAAAAAATATTGATTCTTTATTACCTTTTCAATTTCAAATCCATGAGTTGCTAGATATCCTTCCATCTTTGTCTTCTAGAATGCATAGTCTATTCCATCAAATCTAGGGAAATCAATCTGTTTCACCATTCTAGATATTCCTTAAGGGGTTAAGCTCTTCTCCAAGGAACCTTATTTGATACCAATTGTTGAATGAACAAGAAAATTGAGAGGGGGGTGAATCAGTTGTAGAAAATTAAAATATCAAAACCCTGAACAATAATCAAATCCACATGCATTCATTGAACCCTTAAGCTATTAAACTAATTAACCATGAAATGTAGATAAAAGAAACTGAAATAAGAACACCATACAAAAGAGAACACTATATTTATGTGGAAAATAAAATGAGGGAAAAACCACGGTGAGGATTAGCTAACAATATAAGTAATTGCAAAATCGGAACAAAGGCTCACTACCATAATAGGACACATTATCCAAAAAGGCTCAAAATGAGGGCTCACCGCTATAGAAAGAAATACAAGAAGATATAAGAGAAATGTTACAAAAATAAAAACTTCTCAATGCAACAAGGAATCCACCACTAATGCTCCAACACTCTTGAACTTTGCATGAAATATTTAGACACCTTTAGCTCACTACCTTCAAAAATCCAACACTTTGAATTTCACACTATTCTGCTCAATTTCACATCATACTCATCACTCACATTGATATCACATCTATCTTTCTTCTCTCTTTCATCTCACAATATCATCACTTATTATTTATATCAATATCAACCTTGAAAAGCTTCTCCAAGGTCAAAAACTATCTGTTACATTCAAAATTTCAAATTAGGTCAGCATCCAAACATTCCTGCAGTGGATTAGGAATGAAGGTGACCCATATAAATCCTTAGTCAGGACCCAAATAAATCCTAACACACCTCAATACACTTCAACAAGCCTCACATGTAGTGTTAACATTAGGTCGACCACAACCCATGCTAAAACACCATAAGCATTAAGTACACACTTCCTTAATTCAATACAAAACTTATAGACAACAAATTTCACTCTAACACGATCTAGAATAACCCTCAAACCCCTTGAGATTGAACAAATACTTCATCCAAACTTGCATCATATAAATACTTCAACTCAAAACATCCGGTAAAATTTATTCACACATTGACACATGAAATGCACATTGTATTGTATCAAATCAAGTGAAACCTTGAATTCTAAAAGATACAAACATTATAAGAAACTTCCTAGATCTGCACAACCTGAAACCAAATTGTGGAGAAACATGGAGCAAATAAATTTCTCCCAGACCACAAAAAATACACTGAAAAACTAGTTCACACATTGGTGAAAATATCTCATACTACACAATGATCTAGAAACCCAAATTCTAGATATAGAACTTACTAACAACCTTGAATAATATAACAGGTCCACACATGCATAGAATCAACCTAGAAGAAATGTGGAGCACATCCCAAAGCACATTCTAAACACTTGCACACCACTATTTTCTCTGTTTATCAAAATTTCTCAAAAGCACTTGGAAACCAAGTACCAGAGACATCATCTCAACACATTACTTCATTCCAACCCATCTCCATACATTGCAACATAAAGATAGCTCCATGTACTCACAACACTTCCTCAATATCTCAGCTACACATGCATAACCCACAAAAACCTATTTTCCTTAACACATAGTTGGACATCAATGACAACAACAACCTATTGGCATCCTATTGACATCAATGACAACACCTTCATACTTGCAATAGGCCTCAAGCTAGTTCATGCCATATTGGTAAAGTGCCTTAGCCTCATCAACACATCCTTCTGCATCCTTCAATAATTTTGAGAAATTTTTGTGTTCAATGGCACATTTCTCTGTCACTTGTAATACTCTTTTGTCATTGATCTTCTTCTTCACTTCCTTCTATGCTTCCTCCTTTGGTTTGAATGCATACATTTTGAAAGAATCAAATAATAGTTTGAGATTATCGATACCAGAGAGAGATGTGTCTATATTTGCACTAGTTATGGTTTCTTGTAGTACTTTAATTACTTCTTCCATAATTTATCCACGCTTTTGATGTGTTTCAATTGATTCCTTTCTTGCAGATGCATGGAACATGTCTCCTAGTTGTAGCTTGTGGATGGGAGAGATATTGTCCAAATCAACATTTCCTTGTTGCATTGATAGTTGTAGCAATTGGGATGATATAACAAGTTGAAATTTAGGCTGCATGCTCAAAATATTCTTCAAGGAATCTTTGAACCAGCTAAAAGATTCAGTAGAAGCCTTAACAATTTCCACAACCTTTCCCTTGTCCTCTGCAATATTGGAGTCTATTGGTTATTCTATTTCTGCATCTCTGGATGCATCCTTATCTTCATCTTTCTTTAAATGTTCTTCTTCTTTCTCTACATCATCATTCTTATCATCATCATACTTTTTTGTGTTCTCTTCCTCTGTAATGTTTTAAGTGTTTTCTATGAATACCAAAGGAGTAAATTATTCTTGTATCAAAGGAGGAGTGATGTTATTCTCCTTTACAATGTCTTCTCTGATCAATGCCTCCTCATCATTTTCTTTATTGATGTCCTCCACTTCCAGAGGAGTGATATCCTATGTAGCTTCCTCATTCATCTCATTCTCATGTTGAGCCTCATCTATCTAAATTTGTTCTTCTACGTTAGGTTTCAGAGTGGTGTTTTTAACATTCACTTCTTCATCTACTAGTATCATTCCCAAATTTTGAGCTATCTCATAAGCTCTTTCATTAATTTCCTTTTTGATTCCTTCCAAATCATCTTGATCCTTTCCCATAAGGATAGTAACCCTTTTTTTGTTCCTCAACCCATTGCTAAACATGGTGGCCAATGTGGCTCTGTCATCCTCAAATAATGGAGCACTCATTCTCTCTAAAGCCTCTTCCTTAGGCCTCTCATGCTCTTTTATTTCCCTTGTCTCCTTTCCAACAAAATTTTTCACAAATATTTAGGAACATGTTTTTTGATGTTCTATACATCCACTTTAAGAACACCAATATATTTGACTATAGCTTCAATAATGGTGGCCCTATCCACCTCATTTGCATCCTTATACAGGGTCACGGTCTCTTCTAACATGTCATTTTACAAAATACTATTAAATAATGCCTCAAGTTTCATGGGGGAATGAGGCTTTACTGGTTCAGTTTTCTTTGTATTTTTCCTTTAATCAAAGTCTTCTTCTGAATTATTTCTTTTTCCTTCTTCTTTGGTGAACCTTGTTGAAAGAATGAAGAATTTTTTCATTAGTGAATTTTCACTGACGCCAACACTACATGATGGATGACTACATTATGTTAAGGATGATTATAAAAGAGTTATTTTACAAGAGGTTTTGATCCACATAGAAAAATAGTTAAGTACTTTTGCTAAGTTTCTACACCAATAGATTAAGTACATAGTGCCCTCTAGTAATTAATGGTAAGAAAGTTGCAAGTAATAGAAGATCAACATATAATGTTTACACAATTTTCTATGTATTGGCTATGACCTAATTGGTTCACACTCCTTCACAGATTTGAGTTAGACCTTTTGGTTTTTGGAGAATTTTAATAGGTGTCACTGCATTATATTTTCCAATTAGTGTGACATTGAGGTCCATATGTCCTATGGTGATGAACAATTGGAGTATTTTGCTTTTAGGTCTTATGCCTAGCTGACCTAATGTATGTAAAGAGTTGTGAAGATTAAATATGTGATGCAAATGTAAGAGAGAGATATTATAGGTCCATGACAACCTATATTACATGTTTCTAGGTGTGAAGGCATTTTGATTTGAATTGGGTATCAACAAGGCATGTTTTGTATGATTCGGGGCTACATATAATTAGGCTAACCTAATTGATGTTTTCCATGGACTTTGATATATACAAGGATTTTTTGAGTTTATGGACAATGACTATGAATGTGCACATGATTTTAATACAATCAATGATGCAAAATTTTACAGAGTTGATTGAATAAGTTGTGAATGTTTAGAAGAGGTGTGTGAATATAGAGCAGAGCAGAGATTTGTAATCTAAGTTGGGTAAAGTGTATTAAGATAGTGTTTTGAGCTTAAAAGGAATTGAATCCTGCATATGTTAGATGCACTTTGAATCAATTCAAATATTTTTTGTGAAGCCATTTCTTTCTATCTTTCTTCTCTCTGTGAACAAAAAGTTCACTTGGATAGTGAGTCCACCTGACAGTGAGACTTTTTGTAATATCTTATAACTAGTTATAACATATTGTGAGCTGATCCTCACCATGGGTTTTCCTTGTTTGGGTTTTTCATGTAAAAATATCGGTGTTCATGTGTTGTGTGTGTTATGGGTTTTTCATGCTTTCATTCTTTATAAATACTAAGTATGCTTTGGTAATTGGATGGTTTAATAGAATATTGATTCACCCCCCTCTGAATATTCCAAGTGTTCAACAATTGGCATTAGAGCCTGGTACCTAGGAAGAAGCTTGACCGCTTTGGGAAGATCTTGGAGATTGAACACATGGCTAATAGAAAGTTTCCTATTTCTCTAGAAGTGATTCCTACTATTGGATACAAAGAAGAAGATTGCATTTTTTGACAAAGATGGAGAACTCAAATTTTCTCTTAAATATCTTGAAAAAATTGAAGATGAAAATAAATATTTGAAGGAATACATTAAAGAAGAAAATGATTGCATCAAGAAATTGAGAGAACAAATCAAGAAGTTCAAAGAAAGGAATAAGGAGGTCAATGAACAATTGAAACAAGCAAAAGAAAACATCACTTGATTGAAATTGCAAGTGGAAGAAAATAAAAGAATTGAGGAATGCTTGAATGTAATAGTAAAAAGAAAAACTGATGAATGCATAAGGCTTGAACACGAATTGGTAAATCTGATTATATCTAGAGAAAGCAAGGAGTGATGGGGAAAAATTCAAGAAAAGTTCTACAATATTTGATGAGTTGATTACAGGTCATAAATAATTTAAAGAAAAGGGTGGTTTGGGACTTGAAAGAGGAGAAAGCTCAAAAGTAGATCAAACACCTAATGCAAAGAAGATCGGTGAACTAGAGAAGACTGAAGATAAGAAGAATAATGGAAAGTTCTAAAATCAAAGAAAAAATGCTAAAAGACTCCCTAACAGACAACCAAATGCTCAAAGGTACCCATATTTTAGTGGTATTTATTATTCTTGCAATAAATTTTGACATAGAGTAATAGAATGTAGAAGAAAAATGAATCAAAATGTTCCATATTTTATTGGTCAATGCTTTACATGCAAGAAGTTTGGACATAGAGCAAATGAATGTTGAAGTCAAATGATGAATGCATATAACAATGGTAGGATGATTCAATATTTCAATGGTTACTACTATACATTCTATGGATTTGGACACAAGGCTAATCAATACAAATCAAAATGAATGGAAGAATAATGCTCAGAGAAATGTCATATGTAACGACTGCAATAGACCTAGACATATTGCTAGATTTTGTAGAAGCATAAATACAAGGATAATCTAGTAAAGAGGAATGAACCAGTTAAAAATATTGATCCAACTAAAGTAAAGAAGGAAATGGAAAATATCTAGAGAAAGAAAGAGGATCCTAAGAACAGGGAAGAATCAAAGACTACAAATGAATCTATAGCACCCTTCGATGTAGATAATTCCTTTGGGAATTAAACCTAGGCATTGGTGTAGGGGGGGCAATAACAAATAATCAAACAAAACTTGACCTATAAAAGACTCCATGGCTTGGCATGAAAATATGTGATGGAGATGGACAATTTGATCTTTTGGAGAAGAAACTACAATAAAATATGCAAATTCAAATATTTGTAGAGTGATTTAGGGTTTACTATTGCACATAGAAGGGTTTTACCAGCTTTATTGTTTGGCATATTGAATATGAATTAGGGAAAAATGGAAGGGTTATATGTACCTACTCTTTGTCTATTTCATTCACTTTTATCCATTTGGAGCGAGTAGATGATGTTGAAGTGAATTCAAGAGTTTGAAGGCAATTTTTGAAGTAGAGCATCCAAACCCTAGTTACAATTGAGCAAGAAAAAGGTATTTATCTTTGTCCAAAGCTAAAATCGAGTCTATTTTTTGAAGTATTTGAATTCAATAGAAATGGATACACCTACAGTAGTGAATGTGAGTGAGAAACCTCAACCAAAATTCAAGAAATGCCCCATGAAAATATTTGAGAATGTCCCACTCAGAGCTTTTTCGAGTATTCCATATAGGGTTTTGTCTATAGAAGACACTAGGGAATACATCCATGGGAAAATGGAAGAGTATAACCACACAAGATTCACAAACCTGTGGATAGATCAATTGATTAGAGATGATTAAAAAGTTAAGTCAGAATATGAAAACCTAGTGAAGAAGAAACTAGATGCTTGGAAATGGTTTCCATGCTTCATTTATGATGATGAAACTAAGTATGTGAGAATGGAATTAAGTATAGTGCATGAAAAATTCATATGGATTGAAATGCCTAGTTTGATAAGGAAGTTATAAGGTAAGTTACTAGAATTTGTGCCACTGGACTTGTACCTATATTAAAATCTATGAAAAACAAGGATGTGATGGAATTAATTGGAGCTACATTTGATCAAAGGGTTCTCACTGTCAACACTATCTGGAATCCTATAGTAAGATATGCAACTATGGTCATAGGATATAAGATATACTACACCAACATAAAGGATTTCGTGTCAGCTACAAAAATTCATGTAGCCTATGAAATGGTGGAAAATGGAAAGGACTATGATTTATGTGAGTTGATTCAGAAAAAACTCTTTGACAACTTGAAGCAGAATAAAGAGAAGAAATACCCCTTCAACTTTGGTTCTTTAGTAGTTTTTTTGTGTTTTTACTTTTTGAGGGAGCTTCCAGGAAGAAGTATTTCCATATGGGATAAAAGCATATTGGTATCCCATCAAATCTTGGAACATCTACACAACATTGGTAATATGAAAGATCAATATGAAGCACTTACTACATTCTTTATAGTATTTCAGAAGAGAATGCATGAAAGGGATAGGATCCATAAGTCTATGGTGGAAAAATTTAAGAAGGATATCACATTTCTAGTCACAAAAGATGAATGCATTATTGAGGTTGTAGAACCTAGAATTTCCTAGATTCTACCACTTGGATATGAGGCCAATGAAAATGAAGTATATGGTCATGTTGAAATAATGCTAAAAAGTCCTAAGAACTCTACACAAGAAAGACATGGAACATATGAGGAGAAATCCATGGAAGTGCCTATGGAGTTGAAGAAGCCTGAAATAAAGAAGAAAATGGAAAATATGGTGGATGACTATTTCAAGGACAATGGATTCACAGAAGAACAAATACAAAAGACTAGAGAAAGAGTAGAGGAAGAAGTGAGCACAACAAGTGGGTCCACCAAACCTAGAAGATCTAGAAGAACTGATTCCACCATTCGCCTTAGTTTTCAACAACCCTTTGGATCAGTTTCTACCACTAGCAAAACCAAGAGAACAAAAACTAGTGCTCCAATAATAGAGGAACCTTAGGTGAAGTAGGATAAAAGGACTGAAAAGAGAAAGAAAACTACTTTGATAGCCCCTACTACCACCACATAAACAAGAATAAAAGAAAAAGCTATAAGGGAAAATAACATGAGTGTACTATTTGAAGAAGAAGAGGATGAAGGTACTCCATTGATTTTGAGAAAAACTGGTACAAAGAAACAAATAATAGATATTGTTGATACCTCGAATAAAGAAGAGATTGAGAAAGAAAAGGAGCCTTTAGGATACATATGCATAAGCAGATGAAGGAAAAGAAGAAAAATAAATTAGACACAACTGAACCGAAGAAGAAAAAGATAACTCTGGAGAGGCCACATAATCCAATGAAGTTGGACTCATTTTTCAAAGGTATTTTTCATCATGAGATGCTGGGAGAAATAACTTTGTACAAAAATGCAAATGAGGTGGACAAATCCACCATAATAGAGGCAATAATCAAATACATTGTGATTATTGAACCAAATATGGAGAACATTAAGAAGGTTCTAGATGATGTGTGGAACATCTTAATGTAGAAGAGAAAAGAGTCCATAAAAAATAATGAAAATATTAAATTAGATGCTATGGATAAAATTGGATTCTCCCTATCTGATGTTGACAAGGCCACATTGGCCCAAGTCTTTACCAAAGAATTGAAAACAAAACAAAGGGTCACAATTCTCATGGGAAGAGAACATGATCAATTTGAGAAAATGTAGAAGTAAACAGAGGAGAAGATTACTGATATAGCTCAAAAGTATGGTATGATTCCCATTTCCTCTGCTACCAAAGAATAAGATCTGGTAAATGAAAATGTTGGAGTTACTAATGTAAAGGAAAATCTAGATGATAATCCTCCAAATATAGATGAATGAATGCAAGGAAATGCTAAAGATAAGGATGTTGTTGAAGGAGAAGCTGTGAATAAGAGGAAATCACAAAGGATGACACTCCTCTTCCTTTAGTGACATAGATTACTATAGATCAAGGCAACCCAAAGACATCTATCCCTTTGGTAGATATTGAATAGGGCACCAATGAAGGTGAAAATCATGATATAGTCAATGAGAAAAGGAATGAGAATGAAAAGAATAAAAAAAGAGATAATGATGATGAGAAGGAAGGTGAAGAAGATAAGGATAAAGAGGATAAGCAAGGAGAAAATGATAAGGATGAAGGAGATGAAGATAAATATGAAGAAAAAGATAAAGACAAGACCTTTGGTGAAGAAGAAAAGGCAGAGGAAGAAGAATATCCTAATACCAAAAAGAATGAAGAAGAAAAGAAATCTAAGGAGTTACCTAAGCCCTATAGTGAATCCTACTCCATTAGTCCTTTAAAAGGTCTATTGTTTAATCAGTTAAGGTTCCAACTGGTTGTCTCTTCTCAATTGGTGTAGCTTCCCATGTAGTAGGGTAGTGTTGATTTAAATAAGATGTCTCCCATTCATAAGTTGCATCTACATGATGTGTTTCACAAATTAGAAAGAAAAGGAATCATTGAAACATATAAAAAGAGTAGTGAATTAATGGATGAAGCTATAAAGGAATTACAAGAGATCACACCAAAAACTAATGTTGATACATTTTTATCTACTGTAGAAAAATTCAAATTATTGATTGATTCCTTTAAGGAATATGCCTTCGGATTGAAACGAAAAGTGGAAAAAGAGGTTGAAAAAAGGCTTACATAGAAGAAGCTAATGGATATCATAGAGAAATGTGCATTTTCACATGCCAAAGTTGAAGAATGTTTGAAGGAAGTACAATCCAGTGAGGAAGAGGCAAAAACATTATTTTTGTATTGCATGAAGTGGCCAAATGCCACACAAGGAATAAAAGATGAAATGGACTCAATTGAGTCCTAGATAGCTAATGCATCAAGTGCCTATGATCCGACACTGGAAAAAGATAATAAGACTTGGATTTCTATAGTGGACTTGCATGAAAAATTATTCACTTTGCAAAGCTAGAAGAAAGAGATTATCAAGCAACTTGGGAAACTAAGGGACTTGGTAAAAATAAAGCACATACCTATCTCAAGCGCCCTTACTAGTAATAAAAAAATTTCAAAGCTAAATCTAACCCTTGATATTATGGAAGAAGGAGAAGAATATTTGATGGAGCTTGAGTCTCTACATATGATGCTTGCAACAATGAAGAAGAGCTGGGAAGAAGGAAAATTTTCTTGACAAGCTATTCTTCAAAAGCTTCAGGGGTCAACATCTTCAGGTTGACCATTTCTATTTCTACATATTTTTTCAAATTTTCATGTTTTTAGATTCTTTTGTAAATATGTGAATGTATTAGTAGTTTTGGGTTAAGGGGGAGCTAGTACATTCATTTCAATTTGTATATATGGTTGGAGCATACAAACTATTGATACCAGTACACCCTTTGCCCTTGATGTCAAAGGGGGAGAGATGTTTGGAGAGATAGTTGTGGGAGAGATACTAGAAGAGAGATACTTGGAGATATTTTTTTTTGTCTTGGCATATGTTTCCATCAATGACAAAGGGGGAGATTGTTGAAATAATGAAGGTTGTAATTAGTGAGTTGTAATTGATGCAAACACTACATGATGGATGACTATATTATGTTAAGGATGATTGTAGAAGAGTTATTTTGAAAGAGGGTTTGATCCACACACAAAAATAGTTAATCACATTTTCCAAGTGTCTACATCGACATATTTAGTACACTGTGCCCATTGGTAATTAGTGGTTCAAAAGTTAAAAGTAACAAAAGATCGACTTATAAGGTTTACATAATTTTTTGTGTATTGGCTATGACCTAATTGGTTTGCACTCCTCTATGCATTTGAGTTAGACCTTATGGTTTTTGGAGAATGTTAACAGGTGTTAGTGCATTGTATTTTCTAGTTGGTGTGACCTTTCAAGGTACACGTGTCCTATGGTGATGAACAATTGGAGTATTTTTCTTTTAGGTCTTATGCCTGGCCAACCTAATGTATATAAAGAGTTCCAGAGATTAAATATGTGATGCAAATGTAAGAGAGAGCTATTATAGGTCCATGCTGACCTATATTCCATGTTTCTAGGTGCAAAGGAATTTTGATTTGAATTAGGTGCTGAAAAGGAACATTTTGTATGATTTGGGGCTACCTCTAATTAGGTTGACCTAATTGATGTTTTCAATGGAGTTTGATATATATACAAGGTTTTTTTGAGTTTATGGACATTGGATATGAATGTGTACATGATACGAATACAAGAAGTGATTCAATTTTTTATAGAGTTGACCGAATAAGTTATGAATGTTGAGAAGAGGTGTGTGAATATAGAGAAGAGCATATATTTGAAATCCAAGTCGGGTAAATGTATTAAGACAATGTTTTGAGCTTCAAAGGAACTAAATCCAACATATGTTAGATGCACTTTGTATCAATTCAAATCTTGGTTGTGAAGCCACTTCTTTCTTTCTTCTCTCTATGAATAGTGAGTCCACTTTTACAGTGAGTCCACCTAGTAGTGAGTCTTTCTATAATATCTTATAATTGGTTATAACATATTGTGAGCTAATCCTCACTATGGTTTTTCCATTTTTGGGTTTTCCACGTAAAAATCCTGGTGTTCATGTGTTGTGTGTGTTATGGGTTATTCATTCTTTCATTCCTTATAAATTCTAAGTATGCTTTGGTAATAGGATGGTTAATAATTGTATGGTTTAATAGAATATTGATTCACCCCCCTCTCTATATTTAAAGTGTTCAAAAAACCTTTCTTAGCAATCTCTTTCCTCATGTGTACAACAAACTTTTTCTTTTATTCTTCAATATCTTCTTCACTTTCAGTGTCAATGATATCATATCTTTTTCTCTTGATCCTTTCTTCACCTTATGAAGCATCACTTATTCTATGGATCAATGGGGGTACATATTCTAATTCTTCCTCTTCTTTTGCAACATTTATGCCAATAATCTTCTCTCTCATTGCTTTTACTTTACTCTTCTCTTGGCTGGGGTAGCAAGTGGTATGACAGTGGTAGTCTTCTTCTCAACTTTGGTGGAGTGAACAACCAAAGTGGATTTCTATCTTATCAGAGGGCTAGAAGTTGTCTTTCTTTTCCCTCCAATAGAAGGCAAATTCCTAGAGGATTTATGGATAAAAGGAAGAGTGGTAGCAATCCTAACAAATCTCCATGAGTTTTTAGATGCTTCTACTGCACTTGAATCTACCTTGGATCTCTCTCTAGCATACTACACTCTTTCTTTAGAAAGACCCATTTCCTTAGCATATACATCAACCATCTTGTCCACATTCTTTTTGACATGTGGTTTCCTCTATTCCATGTGAACTTCCATGGAATTTTCCTCATAAGTGCCATATCTTGGTTTTGTGGTGTCTTTGGGGCTCTTCAACAAGATATCAACATAACCAGTAAGATTTGCTTTTGTCACCTTATAACCCAATTTCAGAACCCAAACAATTCTTGGTTCCACCACCTCCATAATGCATTGGTTTGTAGATAAAGGGAATGTGATATAATTTTTGTACCTCTTAACAATTGTCCTTGGAATTCTCTATCTCTCATGAATTATCTTCTAGAATACTACAAAGAAAGTAGTAATGGCATCATATTGTACTTTGACATCACCAAGGTTCCTCATATGATCTAGAATTTGATGTGCAACTAGCCTTTCTTTTATGTAGGTTACACTTCTGATAATGGGAAGATCCTTCAAGAAATAAAAGAATAAGAATATGGCCAAGGTATCATACTTAAATACATATTTCTTTTCTTAGTCTTCTTCAAATTCTCCATTAATTCTTGCCTAAGAAACTCACATAGGTCATAATATACACCATTTTCTACCATCTTATATGCCACATTGATTGCGGTGGCAGATATAGAATTGTCATTTTTTGTATAATAAATATTGTAACCAATCATCATAGATTCATATATCACAACTAGATTTTTAATGGGATTTACTGCAAGGGCTATCTTGTCATGTGTTGCACCTATTTTCTACATAACCACTTCATTTTTAATGGAATTCAAAATGAGGACGGGTTCGGCGGAGCATAAACTAGTGAATTCTCTTATTACTTAGTAATCATATTAGGCATATTAGTCTAGAAAAATTGATCATGTATTCTACTCAAATCCATTTTGATCGACTTGACATCATAAAAGAAATTAGGGAACTATTGTCATACATCTAGTTTCTTCTCAACTAGGATTTTATATTCTGGATTTAGGGTGAAGTCCTATCCTATTAACTCATTTTTCCATATATCACTTAACTTAGTGGGAGAATTCTCTTCCATTTTTCTATGAATATAATCCCTAATATCTTCATTTGGTAAAACCCCTTATGGAATATGCAAGAATGCACCTGATGGGTCATCATCTATGGATTTTGTAGGATATCTTTTGAATTTTGGTTGTGGTTTCTTTGTAACCTCTATTACCCTTGGTGTAGCCATTGAAAACTATATCCAAACTACTTACAATAAATTTTCTTCAAAAATTAGGGTAAATATATTCATAAATACCTTTTCTATGCTTGCCGAATTAGGGTTTCAATGCACTAAAACACAAATCACCTTGAACACTTTGAAATCTATCTCTGCTGCTCTGATCCTTCTTGAATGATTTTGTGAAATAAATTTACCTTAGTTAATTTTACTTATAACTTTTTGATTTGACCTAATTCTACATTGAATGATTCAACCCATAAAGCTAGCAACACTTTATTTGTATGCACAGTCAACTTCCAAAGCTCCGCAAACTTTAACATCGCCATATTTTCTTCCACAATATTCACCAATAGATCGAGTCTATTGATCTACATTACATATCTTCGTATTGAGGCATCAACACCTATTTTATCATTAAAGCTCCCCCTAAGCCATAGTTCTTGGCTTAGTTTTTAGAGGAAACATTTTCATCGAAGGATGGTACAAATTCTCCCTTGTCTTTTGTCTCTTCCTTCTTTCTCCAAATCTTTTCCATTTCCTTTCTTTGTATTGGATCCACCTTTTTGATTGGTTCATTCCCTTTTACTGGATTATCTTTCCTTGTAATTTTGCTTCTACAAAACTTAGCAATATGTCTAGGTCTACTACAATTGTGACATACAAGATTCTTCTAAACAATATTCCTTCCATTCACTCAAGATCTACATTTATTAGCCTTGTGACAAAATACATAGCATGTATAATAGTAACCATTGAAGGATTGAATCATTCTACCATTGTTATATGCATTCATCATTTGAATTCTACATTCACTTGCTCTATGATCAAATCTTTTGCATGTAAAACATTGACCAAAAAAGGATGGAACATTCTAATTCATTCTACTTCTACATTCCATTTCTTTATGTCTAAATTTATTGCAAGAATAACAAAAAACATTGAAATATGGGTACCTTTGTGCATTTGGTTGTCTTATCAGTGGTCTTATAGCTTTATTTCTTTGATTCCAAAACTTTTCATTGTTCTTCTTGTCTTTAATCTTCTTTGGTTTATTGATCTCTTCTGCATTAGTTGTTTGATTTTCTTTTGAGCTTTTACCTTTTTTAAATCCTAAGCCACCTTTGTATTTTAATGCTTTCTAAATTGCAATCATCTCATCAAGTATTATAGAACTCATCTTGAATTTGTCTTCATGAATTCTTGCTTTATCTAGATCTGATACTAGGTTTACCACTTCTTGTTCAAGTCTTATGCATTCATTAGATTTTCTTTTCACCATTGCATTCAGACATTCCTCAACTCTTTTCTTTTCTTGAACTTTCACTTTTAGTTCGGTGATAGTTTCATTTGCTTGTTTCAACTTCTCACCGACTTCCTTATGCCCTCTAAATTTCTTGATTTTCTCTATCAATTTTTTGATCACTCATTTTCTTCTTTGATATTTTCCTTCGTATATCTATTTTCACCTTCAATTTTTTTCTATATCTTCAAGATAAAAATTTAAGTTCTCCATATTTTTCAAGCATGCAATACTATTCTATAAAATCAACAATAGGAATCTCTTTTGGAGGAATAATAAAGTTTTTGTCAGCCATGTGTTCAAACTCCAAGACCTTCCCAAAGTAGTTAAGCTCCTTCCAAGGAACCAAAATATGATACCAATTGTTGAACACCAAGAATATTAAGAGGGGGGGTGAATCAATATTCTCTTAAACCATTCAAACATTAAAAATCTAATAAACAAAGCATATTCAACTGTAATAAGGAAATAAATCATGAAACATTCACAACATCACATAACACATGAACACCAAGATTTTTATGCAAAAAACTCAAAATGGGATAAACCACGATGAGGGTTAGCTCACAATATATTATAATTCATTATATTATATTGATAGAAATGCTCACTAAAGATGGTCTCACTATCCACAAAGAAAAATATAGAAGAGAGATGGTGGCTCATAGCCTATTTTGAAATGTTAAAATTGCATCTAACATATGCATGAATTATAGTTCCATTGAAGCATAATAAAAAAGCTTTATCTTATTCTGATTCAAAACTCTGCCTTGCTCTTCATTCACACAACTTTGATCTCAACTCAACATTCACAACTTAACTTCACACTGATTTGATAAAATTCATATCATATATATCAAATATTCAATTCATTACCTTAAGACATTGAAAAAATATAACATATATATTTGCATTAAGTATACCATCAATTAAGTCAACCTAAATAGATGTAACAATCAAAATATACCTTGTCGGCTCCAAAAAATTTCAACCACACAACACACCATGATTAAAAACTTAAAAACATCTTAATACAAGTTGGAATGGACCTATAATAGATCGTATATAAGTTAGAAATACAAATTTTAACCTTCACATAGCATCAAACATATTAGGTCAAATCCACATAAGACCTAAAAGTAAAAACCTTCAACTATGCATCCACATCCTGACATGTGGACCTCAAAGATCGATACCAATTAGAATACATTCTATACTGACATGTGGAAACTTATCGTCAGAAGTGCAACACCAAAATCTCAGCTGTGAAGAAGTACAATTTCTCCCACACAAACATATTATACAGAAAATCACTATAATTTTCCAAGCTGAACTCTGTTGCTCATAAATCTCAAACCACTTGTCCAAACATGATGATATATTGGAATTAGGTACATCTAGAATCCACAAAAATGATGTTAGAAGTGCAAAGTGATATATTCATTTGTAGAGTGGTGTAGACCCAAAAACTGATGCACTATTACATTGAACTGACAAATTTGACACTTAGTCAAATTTCCACACAATAGTTATTTTTGAACCAAATCATCTTGCACAAATGTCTTTCCTTCATACTAAAATACCTATTAGGATTGATCAAAATGATTCACAAGAGTGCTGACATCAATGAAAACACAACATTGCATTGCTATGTACCTTCCATGCTCATGTTGCCAAACAACATCATCAATGAAAAACATCCTCAACCTTCCAACACTTCCCAATGTAACATTTGTGTGGACTTAGAAGCTGATATTTCCTGTGTTCTTTAAGATAAGCTAAAATAATAGGACAAATATTTAGAGGGTCTTCAAGATTACTTAAGCACTGAATCTTTAGCGGGACAAATGATACCTATTTTGAATAACCTTAGGAAGTTGATAAATGATACTAAAGAAATATAAGTGTTGTGTAGTATAGCTCACATAGTCGATGCAAACATCCCCTTGCTAGCTATTTATGCCCAAGCATTAAAAAATGTTCAAAAAAAAGGAGGAAAACAAGTTTACTTTCCCACAAACATACCTTCTATTCGCACATTTACATCACCCACAATAGCATCAACCATACAATACACCAATGGCCTAACTCCAAGTTTAGGGATTCCTAGTGGGAATCCTTGAAGTTTTGTCACCTCACCTATAACATATCCATATTTTTCACCCATAATAAACATGCAACATAGTAGCCCATTAGTCACTTACAAAATTTCACAATATTCAATAAACTCTCAAAACGTGCCCAACAATGATCCAACCATAAACCAACTCTTGCAAAATGTGACATCAATTCAACAAAAAAATTCAACATTAAATCAAAATCAAAATGGTAAACCTCTGATATATCTCACATGAAACCCATTGTCAATTTCTATTCTCAAAATACCTATACCTCAAAAAATGGAAATACCTCTATTTGAGAAATACAATGGTAAGGGAGATCCTAACAACCATGTATCAAATTTTACTACATTGTGTAGGCAATTTATTTTCTAAGGCAAGCTCCTAGCTAAGATATTTCCTAGATCATTGAAAGACATGGCTTTGGAATGGTTTTTCTCATTGCTGAATAACTCAATAAACTCATTCACCAAACTTGTTAGTGAATTTCTCCAACATTTTCAAGCAAACATTGGTCATGAAGTGACATTAACTAACTTAGTGCATCATAAAAAAGGACCTAATGAAAAGGTACTAAACTTTACAGTATGATACCAATTTATTTACTCACTAATCTCCTACAGTCTTCCTGATTTCGATGTTCAAAGGGTGTTCATAGGAAATACACAACCTAATTTTTGAGACAAGATATTGTTGATGAATTATCCATCCTTTCAACGCTTGTCTACGACTCTCCATGATTATCAAATATTGGTTAGTCAATATGAGGGTACATCTTCATCGAATCATACTTATCAATCCAAATTTGTAACTCAAAGTAATTACTAACCATTCAAAAAGAAAAATAAAAGCTTCACTAAGATAAAAAAAATCCTCAAATTTCTAATAATATTGACACACATGTTGCTGCCACAAGTACACATACTTATCAATTTAGGTTGAGAGATAGATAATTCACCCAATTTATTGACTCTCTTCATGCAATCATGTTACAATTTCTAAGAAAGAACTTAATCTAGCTACCTTTGATTAGGCCCATGGATACAACTAAAACTTTACCTCCAAAATTTAATGTAAAAGCATTTTGTCACTACCATCATACACCTGGATTCGATACATAAGGCTATATGCATATTAATTACCAAGTGCAAGACCTTATTGATTCTAATCAAATCTAATTGGCTAATGTTAATGATAAAGGAAATAAGTTTGTACCTCAACCAAATCAAAATTTGGAAATTTTCACTATCCAATGCCAAATCATACATCCAAATTTGTGCAAGGTAGTGATTATACACATCATGATGATATATCTAATATTATTAATGCAATGTAAGTTTAACCTCATAAGGGACAAACCAATTTATTACATGACATTGATTTTACACATATTGATGTATCCATACATGCACCTAATGGTCCACTCTATATCACCAGCCATATTAATGACAAACCTACACTAGCGATACTCATTGATCTCATGTGCCTAGAGTATGTGATCATTGAAGAATTCTTATTTGTGCATGAGATTTCTAAAGACTCTTATGAACAATAAAAATCATGGATAAAATCTCATGATGGTTTCATGTGCCCTACGATAGGTTCAATAACTCTCCCACTAAAAGTTGGACCAAAACAACTGGATGTTCCATTCACCATAATGCTAATGTTGAATGAATTTCATGTGAAGCTAGATTATACATGGCTATGCTCCATGAATGTAGTCCCATTGGTAACCCAAAAATGCATAAAGTTTCTATTTGAAAATGAAATATATGCAGTTCATCATAGTGGATTTAAACTTGTGGCTTCCCATGGAAATATTTCATTGGATTATTTTTTGCCTCAACCTATAGAACCTATTAAGCCTTGCGAGGATTTTTTTTTCATATCATATCAAAAGTTTAAAGCTAAGTGAATAGCCAAGTTATCCCTTAGTAATATCCCACATGAGGATCTTCAATCTATGGAGACTTCTATAATTGCTGCTCCCACCCCATAGGTCATGGATGAACTCATGTCCAAACTAGATATCCTCCCAAGTACACTAGACATGTATGTTATGGTTCCACCTCCAATATCATATAAAAAACTAAGATATAACCATATAATCACCTTTGTGCCTCTGAAATATTTTTTTTTATAAAACTAAGAACATTGTGGTTTCTCAACCCTCAGTGGTCCCTTCAGTTTGTCCTCCAAAGGAAGAAAAGAGATCGATGGTGGAGAAACCATATCCCACCCCTTCACAAATTGATAATCATGCAAGAAGAAATCAAAGTGATAGGAGCATAAGCATAGTTGTCATGCCATTTCTCGCCAATTGGTTGAAAATAATAAAACATTACATAATGACCAACCACCTATCCAAAGAAGCCCTAATGAGTTACCTCTGACCCATCCATCTTCGTCATCACCTGAATCCACCTCACCTAACCATGCAATTTAACTTTACATGTATCAACCCAAATAAAGAATGAAACATGAACATATGATTGGCATTATCCTTAAACTGCCCATTGTGATAAATTTGGATAGTGAGGATGAAGATGCAGAAATCGATGAACATGTACATAATGAATTATCTTTGTTCTCAAAATCTATGGATTTAGATGGGGGAAACTATGATGATCCTCCTGATGAGAGTGATTCACCACATGTTTAACCTAGTTATACTCCTTGTATGACACTTACTATAGTCCCTTTGGCTATTTATTTGTCTTCCATATATGATGATAAAGATTTGGATGCAAATGATTTGGTTTAGATCGACTTGCATGTACAATACTATTTGTGTATGTTTTATATCTTTAGTGTGTTTTAATGCATGTTATGTGATCTATCATGATGTGTTTCTTGGTGTATCTTTATGTTTGTGAAATTTATTTGGATGACCCTTGTCGTTCTTGTTGGCACAAGGATACTACAAAAGAAATAATTCTATTGTAGGATTCATCTATTTGTATCTCCATTCTTGTTTATGTCGTAAAGATTTTATTCTTTTATTTTCTTTTTGGGGATAATGCAAGGTGTTGAAACATTTAGGTCTCTTAAATTTTGACCCAAAATTTTGTTTTGTTATCTCTTTGTGTCATTCTTTCATTGTGTTCATAGTCCCACGAGTATCTAGGGAATTATGTCAATTCCAATCTTAATCATATTATATTAGCAAATAACTATACTAAATCTGGATCCATGGATCCCTCATGTGATCATCTTTTGTCTTGTTATGTGTCTTTGTCTTGGGGGAAATCCTTATCATGAGTTAGCATTATTTGAAAATATGTCATTGGCTTAGGGATTTCTAAAACAAGCTCTCATGAACTTATCATATTGTATTTATTATTTTATTCTACCTTAAAAAAATTTCTCATAGATTGGTGTTTGGAAATTACTTTAAGGTTGGGGCATGCATTCCATTATGTGCTTCACTTTGTTCACACACACTTGACTTAGTGATGCATTGGCTTGGAATTTTTGATCATTTGTGTAGTAACTTATCAAAATTATTGGGACTACATTTCTTGGCATGGTTGACATGGGTACACACCTAGTGACAACTAGTCCTCACTACCCTTGTGTGTTTCTCATTTGCTACCCTTTTAGAAGGCTCACCTAGTGAATATCATACTTCACTAGCCTTTGGTGACTTGGTTCATGGTTCACCTAGAAAATATCATACTTTGTTATCTTGTGAGTCATGAATGCCTTGGGTATGGATCCTAGTAAGATTTCTATGGAGCTTTCTAGTCTATGATTGTCATACCCACCTTTTGCATGTTTGCATTATGTTTTCTTTCACTTTTTCCATTGTCTTTATGTTATGTTGTGTTTCTGCATCGTGTATGCTTCATTTTTTTCATGTTGAATTGCTTATCATACATACATGTTATTTTGTCCTTATGTTGTTTTCCCATAAGATCTTGAATCCTAGGGGCTTGCATGCTCCACCTAGATTCTATGTCATCCTATCTTTTCAATATTTGGATAATTGAACATGTCTTCAGATATTCTTACTTTAGTGTGTTTGAGTGTAAGTTCATACTCTCACTAAAGTGGGGGATAAATGTAGCATTATAAATTGTCATCCTTGACAATTCCACACTAGGTTTTTCTCCCCCTGTCTGCTTGGACCTAATTGTGCTCCTAGTTTCCTAATTGTGTGTGTAATTTCCCATTTTAAAAAAATTATCTAAAAATCAAACATGGGAAATCAAAGTAGGCATTTAATATTTTTCCCGTTACACTTTGGATCCCTAAAAGCAGGAATCTAGTCTAGGGTGTAGGGCACCCTAAACTGCCTATATTGGCTCCAAATTTAAATATTTTGATGTTGGTAATTTATTATTTAAAATTCAAATTTTAATTGTTGGCTATTGGGATTTAATTTTTGGGAAATTAGGTTAATTGGATATAAATGTATAGTATTTTCATAATTTTAATGAACAAGTAATTTTGAGACAAAATCAATTGAGCAAATCAAGTGTTCTAAATCATTAAAGAGTATTCAAGAATATAATTTTTAGATTTATTACAACATTTTGTCATTCAAGCATCACACCAATTTTTATGTGAGTTTTGTTTATGTTTTTCAAGCATTTATTTTTGGAGTACTAACACTTGTAGGTCTTCAAATAAAATTAAGTCAAGAAAAAAATGATCCTTGAAGGTGATGAGTGTGACTTTGGTCCATCAAGGGGATCAGATTTGAGTGGTGAGTTACAACAAAGTGTCAATTCATTACTTTCTTATCAACTAGCTTCTATCACTCAAAAGGATAAGCTCTATTTTGTCATCAACCTTGCCTTTGTAGAGGTAGAAATACCAACATGGGGTTTGAATGAGGCAAGAACTATATGGCGTAACCATTCCCCTCCTTTTATGTGCGTGGGTTATAGATTTGAAGTGAATTGGAGGAATATTGAAGATAATTTTCTCATTCATGCATCAAAAACCTACAAGTTGACAACTCACGAAATTTGCATTCTCTTAGTAAAAAATAGATCTGACAACCAAATATGGAAGGAAAAAACTATAGTCTAGGAACCTTTGGCTTGTGAAATAAGTTTCTAGATATAGATCCTTAGAATAGGGAATCCTTGTGCCCTAGACCACCTAGATACTACTTAAATTTAAACTCCAAGTGCATTTGTGTCTACCTACTGCATTTTTAAGATCTCAAATTTTTTCGTCTATTTTTATTTTGTCATAATTCATAACAGTACGCTTAATTTTCATAGTTTAGTTAGTTACATCATTGCATCAATTTTCAAATCCATCAAACACATCAAACCTACCAATCATGAACAAAAAAAGGAATCTAGATCCAAGCTTGATTGATTCACCTTTTAAGTTGTAATTCAATCTCATATCCTTGTTGGTCTAGATTCCTCCACATGTTCTTGGAAAAGGTTGATTTTAGTGATCTATCCATTATGCCTAGGATCTTCTTTTCCAATGAAATATTTTTGCATTGGATTGGAATTTTGATCATTTGTGTAGTGCCTTATCAGAATTATTGGGACTATAATTCTTGGTATGGTTAACATGAGTACACACCTAGTGAAAATCAGTCCTCACTAGCCCTTGAGTGTTTCTCATTTGCTACCCTTTTAGAAGGCCCAACTAGTGAATATGAGACTTCACTAGCTTGTGGTGTATTGTTTCATGGTTCACCTAGCAATATAAGAATTTTTTAGCCTATGAGTCATGAATACCTTTGGTATGGATCCCAGTAAGATTTCTATGGAGCTTGTTGGTCTGTGTTTGTCATACCCACCTTTTTGAATGTTTGCATTTTGTTTGCATTGTGTTTGTTTTCATTTTTGTCATTGCATTTATGTTATGTTGTGTGTCTTCATTATGTATGCTTTGTGTTTATCATGCTTCATTTCACATCAGACGCACATGTTATTTTTTCCTTATATTATTTTTCCATGGGATCTTGAATCTTGAGGGCTTGCATGCACCCCCTAGATTAAGTGACATCCTATCTCTTCAATATTTGGATAATTGAACCCCTCTTGACATATTCTTACTTTAGTGTGTATTTGAGCGTTCATTCATACTCTCACTAAAGTGGGGGCTAAATGTAGTATCTTAAATTTTCATCCTTGACAATTTCACACTAGGTTTTGCTGCTCCCTATGTGCTTAGACCTAATTGTGCTCCTAATTTCCTAATTATGCATGTAATTTCCCATTTTAAAATATTTATCAAAAAATAAAATATGGGAAATCAAAGTAGGCATTTAATATTTTCCCCCTGACACTTTAGATAGCTAGAAAGCAGGAATCTAGTCTAGGGTGTAGGGCACCCTATATAGCCTATTTTGGCACCAAATTTAAATATGTTGGTGTCAACAATTTATTATTTGAAATTTAAATTTCAGTTGTTGACTATCATGATTTATTTTTTGGGAAATTAGATTAATTTCATATAGATACATAATATTTTTGTAATTTTAATGAACAAATTTTTTTGAGGAAAATCCAATTAAGAAAATCAAGTGTCCTAAATCATTCAAGAGTAGTCAAGAGAATTTTTTTTAGATTTATCACAACATTTTGTCATTCAAGCATCATTTCAAGTTTTATGTGATTTTTGTTCATGTTTTACACGCATTTATTTTTGGAGTACTAACACTTGTAGGTTTTCAAATAAAATCAAGTCAAGCAAAAATGATCCTTGAAGGTGATGAGTGTAACTTCTGTCCATCAAGGAGATTAGATTTGAGTAGTGAGTTGCAACAAAGTGTCAATTCATTACTTGCTTATCAATTATCCTATATCCCTCAAAAGGATAAGCTCTCTTTTATCATCAACCTTGCCATTGGGGAGGTAGGAATACCAACATGGGGTTTTCTTGAGGAAAGCCCCTATATGGAATAACCCTTCCCCTCCTTTTCTATGTGTAGGTTATAGATTTGATGTGAATTGGAGGAATATTGAAGATAATTTTCTCATTCATGCATCAAAACCCTACAAGTTGATAACTCACAAAATCTACATTCTCTTAGTAACAAAGGAAGATTTGACAACCAAAACTGAAAGGAATAAACTATAGACTAGGGACCTCAAGCTTGTGAAAGAAGTTTCCAGATCCAAGTCCTTAGTCTAGGGTGTCCATACACCCTAGGCCATCTAGATACTGTTCAAATTCAAACTCCAAGGTAAATTTTTGTCTACCTTCTACATTTTGGATCTTGAATTTGTCTGTCTATTTTTAGTTTGTCATAATTCATAATAATATGCTTAATTTTCATAGTTTATTTAGTTGCAACATTGCATCAATTTTCAAATACATCAAGCACATCAAACAAACCAAACACGAATATAAAAAGGAATATAGATATAGGATTGAGTTATTCACCTTTTAGGTTGTAAGTCAATCTCATATCCTTGTTGGTCTAGATTCCTCCACATGTTCTTGGAAAACATTTATTTTAGTGATCTATCCATTAAGCCTAGGATATCCTTTTTCAATGAAACATTTTTGTATTGGATTGACATTTTAATAATTTGTATAGCACCTTATGAATATTATTGGGACTATAAGTCTTGGTATGGTTGATATGGGTACACACCTAGTGAAAATTAGTCCTCACTAGCCCTTGTGTGTTTCTCACTTTCTACCCTTTTAGAAGGCCCACCTAGTTAATATTAGACTTCACTAGCTTGTGGTGCCTTGGTTCATGGTTAACCTAGAAAAAATTAGACTTTTTTAGCCGATGAGTCATGAATGCCTTGGGTATTGATCTTAGTAATTTTTTTGTGGAGCTTGCTAGAAAGTGATTGTCATACCTACCTTTTTGCATGTTTTCATTGTGTTTGTTTGCATTTTTGTCACTATCTTTATGTTATGTTGTGTGTCTTCATTGTGTATGATTTTTGTTTGTCATAATGCATTGCATATTATACGCATGTGTTCTTTTGTCCTTGCATTTTTTTTCCACAAGATCTTGAATCTTGGGGGATTGAAGGATCTTGTTTGTCACCCTATCTCTTCAATATTTGGATAATTGAACCCCTCTTGACTTATTCTTAATTTAATGTAAGTCTGAGTGTAATTTCATACTCTTACTCAAGTGGGGGATAAATGCAGTGTCGTAAATTATCATATTTTGACAATTTCACACTAGGTTTTACTACCCTATGTGCTTGGACCTAATTATTCTCCTACTTTCCTAATTATACGTGTAATTTCCCATTTTACAACATTTATAAAAAAATCAAATATGAGAAATCAAAGTAGGCATTTAATATTTTTCCCTCGACACTTTGGATCCCTAGAAGGAAGGAATCCAATCTAAGGCACATGCCCCCCTAAACTACTTATTTTAGCTCCAAATTTAAATATGTTGATGTTCATAATATTATTTGAAACTAGATTAATTGCATATAGATACATAGTATTTTCATAATTTCAATGAACATGCAATTTTGAGGATAATTTAATTGAGAAAATTAAGTTTCCTAAATCAATCAAGAGCAGTCAAGAGTAGAATTTCTAGATTTATTATAACATTTTATCTTTTTTTTTAGGTGAAAGTGGCAAGCCACTATATAATATATTATATAGAAAATAACATAATACAAAATATGGTTCAATAGAGCATATTGATAGGAAAGAACCAGAAAGAAAACTTTAATGATTGTAGCTCAAATAGATACAAAAAACTCCTAGTATGTCTATTTCTGCCTATATTTCTCCTAATTACAAACCCCTTTGTTCATTTCATATCCTCCTTTTACAATGCCAAAACTTGTAACCCACCCTTCAAAATGACTAGCACTAGAATTGAATTATGCCCATACAACATATGTTCCCATATGACCACCCTATATTGAATTTGATCATATTGACCCTTTACAAAAATATGACTAAAGCATTGCATGGAGTGATATTTAAAAATATCAAAAATCTATTTATAAACCCTCCCTAGCTGCTATACACTAGAAATAACTAGACTTAATTCCACCCCTACATAGGAAAAAGACTGAATTCTCATCCTACACACCTTGAGAA
This sequence comes from Sequoia sempervirens, assembly GCA_007258455.2. Classification (NCBI taxonomy): domain Eukaryota; kingdom Viridiplantae; phylum Streptophyta; class Pinopsida; order Cupressales; family Cupressaceae; genus Sequoia; species Sequoia sempervirens. The sequence continues at coordinate 183,497 of VDFB02281338.1, forward strand.
AGAAATTGCATTTGACTTGCTATTGCTACTTGCATATGAACTATGATATTGATATCAGGCACTTGAGGAACCAATCTATTACTCCTAAAAATTAGCGGACCACCTGAAACTTGTAGCCCTTGAATACACTCATGCATTTTGAGGAAAGAAATAACATGAAATTTCCTCTTAAAATTATTTTCTTCCTCCCAATAAAATTCAGAATGATATTTATTGAGTGCTTGGTTTAGAAAAGATGAGGAGCCATGCATGTTTGACATAATGAATCCTTGTAAAGCCTCTGCATACCTTCTCTTATTGTGAAGAAAATGTCGAGGAAACAAACCTCCCACAAAGCCATCACCTGAATTGAAGTCATACTGTTGCACTCCTCTCAACATAGCATTGTTCTCCAAGTAGCTGCTAACAACGAATTTGCTTGCTATCTCCTTTAAGGTATTGTATTTTTGCACAAAATCTAGGATGTTCAAAAAGAAGATAGAGAGGATTTTTGCTAGGAAGATGATTCGTTGGGATTTTATGTGGAGAATTTCTTCACCAACAATAGTTTTGATGCATTTCAAAACCGTCAAACAATTCACTTTAAACATTGATTACAAGTGTTCTCTTTTGATGCAGCCAAAAAAAGACTGCTCCCATGGCTACACCATAACTGGGACTCTGTAATTTTGAACAAAAAATTCCATCCTTCAAAATCCTACAAACACAAAATAAGTTGAAACCATGTAGATAAAAAAAGATTAGAGAGTTGTTTTGAAGATACAAAATCATTTTTTGATTTTCTTTGGATAGTCTTTCGCTTAATAAAGCTGTTCGAATATCTAATTCTTGAGCATAGAACTTTTGAAAAGATGGAGCCTTGAATGCAGACATGATTCAAATCTTCCTTTACAATGGGAAATCTCCAAACTTCTATTCGTGCACATGCCTTATGAAAACTCCGTAATGTGCATTTTTCCACCTCCTAATTTCGAGCATGCGAAATAATCTCAATTCGGCAAGATCAGACCTATAGTTGTACTCACAAAAAAAGGAGGATAAGATATGAAAGCAGTGTTACAACATTCTCCAACTTTGAGACTCTGATAAACTTTCCTGGAATAGAATTTCATTATTAACACTACACTACTTCTGTTCCAAATTTATCTTTGTTCACAAGCATATGACACATAGCAAACATTCTTTTCAACCGTCTTATCAAGGCCTTTTATATCACTGATTACACATGCACGATACCCTTTGTTTGAGAGTTGAGGTCATCTTGTTGATGATTGATGGAATTCTTTACAATTTGTTATTCTACTTTTTAGAAGTAGTTTATCCTTAGGAATTAAAGATTTGAAATGTGAATGAATAGGTCCCTTGAATGAAATAACTTATGGTACAAAGGCACAATATTTTTCTATTACTTCTCTTAAGTCTGCTAGTTCTTAAACATTGTTGATATTTTCTTGGAAATTTTTTTCTTTCTTATCACACCCCATGTTAGCCAGTCGATTTGCAAGAGTATTGCCTTCTCGGTAGGTATGAGAGATTTGAGGATATTTAAATTCTTCTAAAAATTTCTAGACAATCTGCAACACATACTTCATGGACCAATTGAAACAAGTTTTCTCCTTGCAAGCATTAATCACTACTAGAGAATCTCCTTCGATGTGAAGGGCTTTGATATGGAGTTTTTTTATGAGAAGACAACCATGAAGTAAAGCCATTGATTCCACCATATTGTTTGTTCCCATTGGTAGAATTATTGATCTGGCTACTTTGACATTGCCTCTTGAATCCCTAATGCAAATCCCTACTCCTAAAGTGCATGGGTTTGCTCTAGAAGCCCTGTTAAAGTTCAATTTATAAAATCCTTCTGATGGTGGGGGTCATCTTATTATACTCTTGTCTACTTTTGCATTGTGAGGTTGATGTAGAATTCCTTTAAAAGGAAGCATTATCTACTTCCAGTTCTTTAATATGAAATCATCCCATGATGAAAACACTTCCACCACATTCTTATGATCTTGCGTCTAGGTATTTACAACCTTTGAAATTTCCTTTTCAATCAAGGCATAAATAGATTGAATATTTGACGAGGTTTTTTCTGAAAATGTGTTTATTCATTTCCCACCATATATTCCATATAACCAAAGCTGGGATAGCTTGATAGATGCATGTGGAAAATGAGGTTTTATATAAAATGGGCTAGGCAGAAAATAAGTCCCAAATGGAATTTGGCAGTGAAGCAGTATAGTTCATTTTATGCAAAAAAAAAAAACCAACAGGATTGAGCAAATGGACATTGCAAAAACAAATGATCATGGTCCTCAAGAGTTTGGTTACATAAAACATAATTAAAAGGTTCTGCAATACCTAATTTGACCAATCTATCACTTGTAAAAGCTCTCTTTCTCATCACCAACCAAGAAAAACTGTCTACTTTTGGAAGTACCACATTGTTCCAACATAAGGAGAAAGCCCTTTGGGTGTGATTGGAATCTTCCCTACTGAGAATTTCCTTGTACCCTAGCTTGATTGAATAATATCCACTTTTAGATGGTGCCCATATTATCCAATTAGCTTTTCGTGATAAAAATATTATTCTTCCATTCATGATGTGAGTGAGAAAATATTATTGATTTTTTGGTATTTTCTCCAAGGAAAATTCTTTCCAAACCACTCTCCCTAATGAAGGTTCAATGGAATTAACATAATATATTAGCTTTGTTCCCCACAACTAAGAAAACACCAGGATTTTTGATTGCAACTCTTGAAAAGTTTGTAACGGGGGATTCCCACTCCAAGAGTCACTCCAAAAGTTAACTTCATCCCCCTTATTAACCTCCCATGAAATGTATGATTCCACCACATTTCTGCATGAAATCATAAAATTTCACATGGTTGATCTTTGGGGAGGATCAACAACTGTGAAAATTCTCTTGGGATCATGGTTGTCAAGATATTTTTCTCTCATCAAGGAACACCATTTTGATTCTGATTTGGTATACATTTTCCAAATGAGTTTCCCACCAGAAGCTTGGTTACATTTTGGAATATTGTTGGAAAATGTGCCTCAACTTGCTAGCTTCAACTGTTGTTAAAGAGTTGGGAGATTTCTCCTTTGTTGGCCTTCTTTGTCGGCCTACCACCCAAATCTTGAACCTTGAAACCTATGTCGTGGGGTTTTGAAAAATTGTAATGGGGCAAAAATGTGTTGGTCGAAGGATCGCTAAATGTTCTAACCTTGGAAACTAGTTACAAAGTTCAGAAGTTTCTTAAATTCCCAACTGGCTGATCTCCTTTGTTGTCACAGCTTCTAGGAACTTTGTAACCTCCATCATGAGGTTTGGAAGTTCAGGTTTCTTCTGATTGGGTGATCCTTCTATTGAAATGTTGTGGCTTTTGGGAACTTTGTAACCTCTATCGCGAGGTTTGGAAGTTGGAGTTTTGGGTGATAGGGCAATTCCCTTATCGACAAGTCGTAGGTTTTGGGAACTTTGTAACCTATGTCAAGAGGTTATGAAGTTTAGTTCTCCAATGATAGAGCGACTTGGATGCCGGTGGATGGTGGGACCTATTTGCGTGGATGGTGATGTTAGCTGTAATGTAGTGACATGAATGTTGCGTAGATGGTGGGGACCACTTGGGACTAGTTTGGTTGGTGGATTGTGAGTGGTCAACAAGTGGCGATGATGTGGAGGACAGATGGCATGTGGGCCCATGTGCTCGAGGGTTGACTCGGTGACTCTTTGAGAACCCTAAGTTCAATGGTGGAGATTTGTTTGACTACTTATCTGACGGTCATCATTGGATGATGGCGTATGGATCGAGGTGAAACCCTAAAGGGGCATGGTAGTTGAAAAGTCCATTAGAGCTAGAGAGACTTTTTCTTTCTTGAATCTCTGGTAGCTCTAGAATCTCTTGGAGGGAGCCAAACAACGATTACCTAGATAAGTTGAGTTGTAGGCCGAAAGGTTGGATGTGGTGAAGGCTAATGGAAACTCTCTTGGAGCTTGAAGCTTGGAGTAGAGAGTGGCGACAACTATGAGCGGTGGTACCCAAAAGGAATGGATGTTGGATGTGAGGCCGAAGGGCTAAGTACTGGCTAAGGCTACTAGGTAGAGACCAAGAGGTTGTATGGAGGTCAAGTGGCTGGGCACCGAACAAGCCGAGGAGGCCAAGATGTTGGATGTAGGTTGAGAGCCTAGATGCAAGTAGAGAGGTTGAAAATTTGGATGTGGAATAGTTGAGAACTTGGGTGTATACTGAGAGGTTGTGATGCCATGGGAGAGATGAATATTGTAGAAGGTGAAGGTTGAGCGACTATGCAATGGAGAGGCCGAGAGATCGATGGTTGAGTCATGTAGCTGTGTAGCTATGAGATGTCTCCCGCTAAGAGAGATGGTCACGAGGGGTTTGTACTACTGGATTTTCTCCAGAATGAAACAAGATGTAAACTTTGTAAAATCCATGAGCCTAATATTGTATTGTAACTGTATTTTGTTGTCGAATAATACAATAATGATCTGGGATTTTGGAGTGTAGGTTTTTTTAGCTGAAAGGGTTTTCCCCACGTATATTTGTGTGTTTATGTCTTTTGTTTCATCTTTCATGGCTGTTGATTCTATGTGTTTGAATTTGTTTATGGTGTTGTTGAAACAAATTTGCATGAGTTTCTCTCTAAGGGTCAATGTGGGAAATGAACTATGCCTATTTCCACTTTATAGCATAGTGGTTTAACCCTCCTATTTTCCCCACAAGTGGTATCAGAGTTGTGTTATTGCAGGAAGAATGGAGTCTAGGACTCGTTGATACCAACTAGTGGTATCAGATCCTTCTTTAGGGATGTTTTTTTCTTCCTAGTATGTTTTTGTTATGGGTATTCCTTCTGTGAAGATTTCTTAGTCTTGGGCTTGAGGAAATTTGGAGGAATCGGTTGATGTTTTGATCCTTTGATGAGTGGAAGTTCTTTCTTTTCTGTTAAATTTTTTGAGACAACACACAACATGGAAGATGGTTAAGCTGGAGAGACTTGAGTTGGTCACATTGAAATGATGTGACCTGAAGCTCATGAGTTGGTAGTGGTATAATCCAATTGCAAGAAGGCTATGGAGTTGGTCATTGGTTAATCTAGAAGCTTTTGTAATAGCCTTCCTCTCAGTTGCATGTGCATATTGGTGGTTTTGGATTTGGCTTGAAATGGGCTTGGAGTTCCTGAATTGTTGTTTGTACTTGTATGGCTTTGTGGTTTTGTAGGTTTTACATGGTCAAGAAAAACTTGTGGTTATGTGGAGCTGTTGTTAAGCTATTTTCTAGACCTTGGCTTTTGGGTGTGACTAGATTATATAGTTGCAATTTGGCATGGTTTGAGGTGTGATATCTTCTCCGCATGGGAGTGTTGGTATGTGATTTTCCACTCAATATTCTTGTGTTAGTGCTGGTGGGTTTCCTAACTATGGTGCTTGTTGTGGACGTGATTGGTGAATCAGATTTGAGCTTTATCTAGTGTTTGAGTAAAGTTGTCTACATTGTTGTTCTCTTTGAGATCTCAGTTTTGCATTTCCAATGCAATGATGGGTTTTCATATTTCTATTGAATGGATCTACGAGTTGTGCAATGTTGTGGGATGTCTTTACCTACATGTTTGTTGTGAGACAACTCATAAGTGGATAGTCTATATCCATGAGGTTGATTCATTTTTGGTACAGACTTGTTAGTTGGCCTTGTTTGTGGTCACTTGTACATTGGTGTGGTGCTTTGAGATGAGAGGATGGATGATGTTGAGTACCTGAATATTTGACTATGGGACCTGTAGCACGTTTATGAAGATGTTGTGGATAGCTTGGATACACTGCCTTGTGTAAGCTTTTGAAAGTGATGGTTATTGTTTGCTTGGTTTGGAGATCTTGGTGTTGCTTGGCATTGTTGTCAGATGGATATGTTGTTGTGGACTTGGAGAATTTTTTAGTTTAGTAGATGTTTGGTCATGATGCTTGGAGAGCTTGGTGTCATGGTTCAATGGGAGCTTTAGCAGTGACTGTGGGTTCATCACGTGGTGGTGAATGATCTTCTTTAGTGTTGTAGATGTTACCAGGAGGAGCTCCTAGATCCTATTGTTGTAGAAGGGTTCTTTCGCATTTGCATGGACACTATTTGAAGATGTGTAACATCTTAGATCCATGGAGGAATGTTGGAGTCTTTGGTTGAGGTGTTGGCGGTGCTTGATAGGTGATGTTGGCTTAGAGTTTGTTTTGTTTCATTTCATGGTATACTCTTGATTGCACATTAAAGTTTTGGCATGATGCATTGCTTTTGATACCATAGTATGTTCACCTAAAGCATGTGATCTCCTAAGGGGGATGTGTAAATCATGATGTCATGATAAGTTCCTGTTTCAAATGATTGGAGCTTTGATAATGGTCTAGTGATTCTTTGTGTATTGGGTGCATTGGTCATATGCTTGAGAACTTCATGATGGTGTAGTGTTGCATTTGGAGTTTAGCATGAGATGATTGGTTGCAGGTGCTCATGGATACATGGAGAATAAGGTGACACAATTGGCATTTAGAGGTGTATGTAGGAGGATTTTCTATAGCTACATGATGTGCATATCATTGTGGATGGTTCCTTGAAACTAAATTTTTACACTATCTATGTTATGCTATTGGTAGACTCAGCATCCCTTGATCTTTTAGTTTTGGTGTTACCCATGCAATGGGAGTTCCTGGTTGTTCTTTCTCTTCTTTGACTGGTTGGCACATGGAGCTTGTTTCTATGATTGATGGGTTGGCTGTGCTACTAGCATGAGTTTACTAATGTTGATACCTTGGAGGTATGAGTGATTAGATGGACTAGCACGTGTTGTGGGTGCTATTTTCAGTCGCGTGGGTTGATCAGTTGGATGGGAGAAACTAGTTTTATGGTTGTTGTTCTAGCTGACATTTTGTCTTGTTTCTAGAGGATGGCTTCACATATGTGTTCGAGTTGAGGTTGTTTCTTCTGTATTTCTCATGAGCATAGTGGAGTCGTGGTGATGTTGTTTCCTTTTCCATTTGTAGGATATGATGCTTGTGTTCTCGATACTGGTGCATATATGCCTTGGATCGTTCTTTTTCCTTTGATGGATGTTTGAAACTATTACCTGAGTTGGCAGACATCTTGGATGTCATTGTAGGTGTCTTGGTTGGAGCATGAAATAATTGTTTAATATTCTTGTGTTTTCTTTGGAGGAAGCTAGTAATTCATCATCAAGTGGAAGCTTGTTGGAAAATGTGCCTCAACTTGCCAGCTTGAACCGCTATTAAAGACTTGGAAAATTTATCCTTTGTTGGTCTTCTTTGTCAGCCTATTGCCCAAATCTTGAACCTTGAAACCTATGTCGTGAGGTTTTGAAAGATTGTAACTAGATGAATATGTGTTGGTCATGGGATCGCTGAATTTTCTAACCTTTGAACCTTGTCGTAGAGTTCAAAAGTTTCTTAACTTCCTGACTAGACGATCTCCTTTGTTGTCATGGCTTCCAGAAACTTTATAACCTCCATCATGAGGTTTGGAAGTTTGGGTTTCTTCTGATTGGGTGATCCTTCTATTGGGATGTCAAGGCTTTTGGGAACTTTTGAACCTCTGTTGTGAGGTTTGGAAGTTGGATTTTTGGGTGACAAGGTGATTCCCTTATTGACAAGTCATGGGTTTTGGGAACTTCATAACCTCTATCAAGAGGTTCTGAAGTTCGGTTCTCCAACGATAGAGATAATTGGATGTTAGATGTATGGAAGTGACATGGATGTTGTGTGGATGGTGGGGACCACTTGGGACCCATTTGGTTGGTGGATTGTGAGTGGCCAACAAGTGGCGATGATGTGGAGGATAGATGGCATGTGGGCCCATGTGCTCAAGGGTTGACTTGGTGAATCTTTGAGAACCCTAAGTTCAATGGTGGAGATTTTTTTGACTGCCTATCTGATGTCCAGCATTGGATGACGGCGTATGGCTCGAGGTGAAACCCTAAAGGGGTGTGGTAGTTGAACAGTTCATTAGAGCTAGAGAGACTTTCTCTCTCTTGAATCTCTGGTAGGTCTATAATATCTCAAAGGGAGTTGAACGATGATTACCTAGATAATCTGAGCTATAGGTCAAAAGGCAAAGTATAGCAAAGGCTGAGGGAAACTCTCTCAAAGCTCGAAGCTTGGAGTAGAGAGTGGCAATGAATTTGAGTGGTGGTAACTAGAAGGCATGGAGGTTGGATGTGAGGCTGAAGGGATGAGTACTGGTTGAGGCTATGAGAAGGAGAATGAGATGATGCACAGAGACTAAGAGGCTATGTGGAAGTCAAGTGGTTGGGCGCCGAACAAGCTGAGGAGGTCGAGATGCTGGTTGTAGGCTGAGAGGCCAAATGCAAGCAGAAAGGCCGAATGCAAGCAGAGAGACCAAAATATTGGGTGCGAATTGGTCATGAACTTGCTGTATGCTGAGAGGTTGTGATGTCATGGGAGAGATGAATGTTACCGAAGGTGAAGGCCAAGTGACTGTGAGACAGAGAGGCCGAGAGACTGATGGTCGAGTCATGTAACTATTTAGCCGTGAGATGTCTCCCACTAAGAGAGATGATCATGAGGGGTTTTGCTACCGAATTTTCTCCAGAATGAAACAAGATGTAAACTCTATAAAGGTTGTGAGCCTAATATTGTATTGTAACTGTATTTTTTTGTTGAATACTACAATGGCGATCTGAGCTTTTGGAGTGTGGGGTTTTTTACCTAAAAGGGTTTTCCCTAGGTATATCTATGTGTTTATGTCTTTTTTTTCATCTTTCATGGTTGTTGATTCTGCGTGTTTGAATCTGTTAATGGTGTTGTTGAAACTAATTTGCATGAGTTTCTCTCTAAGGGTCAATTTGGGAAATGAACTGTGCTTGTTTCTGCTTTATGGCATAGTGGTTTAACCCTCTTGGTTTTCCAACAAATATCTTGCAAGCCAACCCCTCCCTTTAGCTTTTTTGACACCATGTTGTCTGATGATATTAAATGTATTTTTTTTTATTCATTTGTATTTCCACTCCAAAGGAATTTTCTTATAATTTTGTCAATTTGATCAACTACTAAGTTGGGTGCCCTTAAAAATAAAATGAAGTAATTAGGCATTGCAGAGAGGACAAATTTTAATAGAAGAATTTGGCCTGAGAAAGACAACCACTGAGCTTTCCATGCACATATTTCTACTTTATTCTCTCAATAACCTTAGACCAATAGGTTGGTTTATTGGGCCCCATAAAAAATGGAATACCTAGATACTTACAAGGAGGATTTGCTTCTTGGAAACCCAATATTTTGATAATTTTCCTTCTTATGGCAACTTTAGCATTGAAAATATAGATTTTTTTAATTTTTGAGCATTAATTATTTGACCTAATACTTGTGAGTATTTATCCAACACCTCTTTTATCTGCTTGGCTTCTGAGATAGTTGCTTTACCATTTAATAGAGTGTCATCTGTAAATAAATTATGTAACTAACACATTTGTATGAGGGATGATAATTCCTTGCCATAATCCTTTGGAATGCTTCTCTTTTATGGTCCTACTCAGAGCCTCTATCATAATTATGAAAAGAAAGGGTGACAATGGGTCACCTTGTCTAACACCTTGAGTATCCTTAAAGAATCTACAGGGGGAGTCGTTGATTATCACTAAGAAATGTGCACCATTTCTTAAAGAAACCAAAATTTTCAAGTATCTTGATATGAAAGTCCCAATCCACCCTGTCATATACTTTCATCATATCTAATATTATAATGAAGGAAGACAATTGGTTTGAATTAATAGAATGGAGTACCTCATGTGCCACTAATGCCCCTTCTGTAGTTTCTCTTCCAGGTACAAAGCATTTTATCATTCAAGCATCATGTCAATTTTTATGTGAGCTTTGTTCATGTTTTACATGCATTTAGTTTGAGTACTAACACTTGTGGGTCTTCAAATTAAATCAATTCAATCAACAATTGATCCTTGAAGGTGATGAGTGTGACTTTATTCCATCGAGGAGATTGGATCCAAGTGGTGAGTTGTAGTAAAGTGTCAATTCATTACTTGTTTATCAATTAGCCTCTATCCTTCAAAAGGATAAGCTCTCTTTTATCATCAACTTTTCCATTATGGAGGTAGAAATATCAACACAAGGTTTGACTGAGGTAAGCCCCTATATGGAATGTCCCTTCCCATCTATTTATTTTTCAAAATATAGATCTAAAGAGAATTGGATGAAGATTGAAGATAATTTTCATATTCATTCATCAAAACCTTACAAGTTGACAACTCACAGAATTTGTATTCTCTTAGTAAAAGATGAAGATTGGATAACCAAACTCAAAAGGAAGAAGGTACATACCAGGGACCCTAGGATCATGAAAGTAGTTTCTAGATCTAGGTCCTCAGTCAAGGGAATCTTTCCACCCTATATCATCTAGATCCTGCTCAAATCCAAACTCTAGGTGCATTTGTGTTTGCCTTTTGCATTTCCAAATCTTGAATTTTTCTACCTATTTTAATTTTTCATAATCCATAATAGCACACTACATTTTCATAGTTGAGTTAGTTACATCATTTCCTCAATTTTCAAATCCACCAAACACATGAAACAAACCAAAAATGAACAAAAAAATGGATCTATATCCGGGCTTGATTGATTCAACTTTTAGGTTGCAAGTCAATTTCATACCCTTGTTGGTCTAGATTCCTCCAGATGTTCTTGGAAAAGTTTTATTTTATTGATCTATCCATTGGACCTAGGATCTCCTTTTCCAACAAAATAAATAGCAATTAATTTCCCTTAAGGTGTCTCAAAATAATTATGAATGAATTATAACCCACATCATAATTTATATCAAAGAATAAATATGCAATAAATATAAATGTCTCACAAACCCTATTTACAAATATTACAATAATAATTTAAATGAGATGAAAGTAGAATAAATAAGTAGAGGAAACTTACCAAACATGGAAGGATAAAACTACAATAGATCTAGATGATATAATGAATATTATTACATCAATAATGAGCCACCACAAGGTACTCCAATAATAAAAAAGTATAATATAAAATACCAAGCAAGTAATTTTTCTAGATCTTGAGAGTTCTTGTAGAATGGACCAATGGAGGAAAGTTACCCACCTCCAACCTAACCTATATTTTTTCATTCAAGGGGTAAACGATTTTGAACCAGAGCTATGAACCCAAATACAACCATTCAACAATACCACCCCAACAGGGTTTGAACCTTGGTGGATTGAACAACGATGCCATCACACCATGCCAATATTGGCTCCAACCTAACCCATATTATCATCATCGATGACAATAGATATATACATCACTTTTAGAAAACCTCACTCTATGGAGTGAAAAATATGGATACACCACTATCAAGGCCAAGGATTTGTGGACAAGGAAAAAGTAACCCTTCTAATTTTTCATGTTCAGGCCCTCCTAGTGGACTTTGGCTTGATTTTTCCTAGATTTAATGTTGTAATGTGGTCAACACATTCACATTAGGTCTTGGACCCTTATGAATCATTAAGGCTTCTAGGATGTCTTGTAAAAGTGTTGTGAAGTGTTGTAACCCACTTTCACACTTTTATATGACCCTTTCATTATAATTCACTTAAATAACTCCTTTTTATCACTTACCAAGTCTTATTTCAAAGTGTTGTAAAGAGTTGTAACAAACTCACGCTTTTTTAGACCTGTCATCACTAATTCAACCCTTATATTTAAATGACCCCTTAATACATTTTTTGACCCTACTTAAGTGTATTTTTGAGGATATTCCCATTAAACAACATTAAATGCACTTTAATTTCTGACTCCCAGTGAAATTGCCCTGGTGGGACTAAGTCATCACCCAGGGCGACTTAGTCCCATTGGGCACAAAAATAAAAATAATTTCAATTTTCTAGCAGGATTTTATTCCCTTACCCTTGAGGTCAGCTTGTGATGTGTTATTTTTAGGAAATAATAGAAAATAAAGTATAAATAAAGGGTTTTTCCTTTCATTTTAACCCCCCATTCATTCAAGCATTCAATCATCTAATCATTCAAGCACTCAAACACTCCAAGCATCATCAAGTCATCCATTAGAACTCTTTATTGCATATCTTCAGAATCTTACATCAAGGGTTTGGTATTGTATATAGATTTTTCAAAGAGGAAAGTGTTATAAAGTTGTTTTCAATCCATCAAAGTCAACAAAACCCTAATTGAAACTTGAGACCTCTTTCAACCCGTTTTCTATAGAATCAGGATCAGACTAAGTTTCCAAAAATTCCAAAAATTACCAGGTGGACTAAGTTGGCATCTATGGAAAATTATTCCCACTGCCAAGCTTGAAAATTGATTTTTACATTTCTGAGTACCCATTTGGAAGATTCCTGTTTTGACAAATTTTCTACGAAATTGGACTAAGTCACCCAGCTTGACACAAGTTTCCCAGTTGGCATTTCTAGTCAATTCTATAGGATTTCAGAGCCTCTCTACATTAGACTTCATATTTTGGGTCCACCTCTTCAGTCTTGTTTAATTCTCTTATCATTTACTTGCATTCTTAGGTGTTTTTGCATACAACACTATGTTTTCCAACACTTTGCATTTCTTAGGTTTAGCATTGATAATCACCTTTTCTTTTCAATTTTTTGCATTTAGAAATAATATTTAGGCATATTTCATCCCTCATTACATTAATCTTGAGTTTTTACATTGCATTTTGGCCCATTCTTTCCCCTTTTAGGTGAAAAACCCTATAAGGACAACAAAGAATTCAGGTGCCAAAATCTTTGTTTACATTTTGGTGAACCCAACTTTTGAACATTTTTACTTCTGATTTCAAGTGCATCCTAGGCTTAACTTGCATTAACATTGCATTAGGTGTTGCATTTTTTAATTTGCATCCCAGGGTTTTAAAAATTGGATTAGTGAAAAGCTCATATAGCTTGCATTTTTGCATCATATTTCATTGGAAAACAAGAAAATTTTGCATTTTCAAATTGTAGCTACATTTGCACATTTGAAACACATCAAATTTCATTTAAAATTTCTGACAAAACTAAAAAAAATCATCACTGGGACTAATTCGCCACATTGGGTGAATTAGACCTTCTACACATTTTGTACTACAATTTATGCAATTTTCTGGGACTTTTCTGCATTTCTGTTTTCTATTATTACCTTCTGCCATACTTTCTAGATTTTTTGTTTCTAGCATTTAGTTTGCTTGCATCATGGATTTTTTCTTTAATAATTTTTGGACATCATTAAAATATTTAGTGGACATGTCAAATTGTGCCTTTGGAACTGATCCTAATGACCTTGAGCTTCCTCATGAATGTCCTCCTCATGTTGTTGAAATCATTCGAGAAGATGATGATAGCATGAATAAGTTCTTAAATGAATTCCTTGAAAACCTTAAAACTAAAGCATCCTTTTATCCATCCATGAAACAATCAAACCTTCCTACTGTATCACCCCCTTATATGTTTGTTTACCTACATCCTAAAAAAAATGAAGGACCTAATTTCCCTCCATTAGGTGGACCTACTTCTTATAACCAAGCAACCCCTCAACCATTCTATGATAACAAAGTTACTAGTACTCCAATTAACCTTGAAAAAACTTATGGTAATGGTTTTACCATCTTAAGCAAACTAGGATGTGACACAACAATTGAGTATAACATTCATCAACCGTTAGAACAAAATCCAAAAGAAGACAACACAATAGGGTTAGGATATCAAGATCCTCCTCATGACAACAAGCCTCTTGATGAATATTGGAGACTTTGTGATGATGGCATGGTGATATTTGATTCCCCTCTTGATTTGAATGTTCTCCTTCCACATGAACAACCTTTACATGATTCCAATGATTTGAATGTTCTCCTTCCACATGAACAACCTTTACATGATTCCAATGACAAGGATGATAGGATCCCCATGGCTCCTCCTTCAATTCATGAAAAAGTTGAATCTAGTAAATGAAAACAACCTTACAAATCTAAAAAAATAAAGTTTCCTCTTCATCCACCACTTGAATGTGAAAGGAAATTGCAAATACTTTTAAATAGAGGTCTCATCCTATTAACACCTATGAATAGGCTAGTAATAAGTCCTAAAGATTCTAATATACCCTATTTTATTATAAATACCATCGTATTCTAATATACTCAGTGGGGGAAAGACGTTGCTAGCCTTGTCCTAGTAATACATTTGTCCTTGTCCCCTACCTATATCTTTCACCTTCCACTTATCCTGACTGACATTGGGAGGTGGATGACTTATTTGATGATCGACTTTCCTTTTCATTACTAGTATTTTTATTTTCTTTTGTGTGTGTACCGTGTTCCCCTGTGACATGACGTGTGATGTTCTCTCTCTCTTTGTGCACTTCCTCTATTTATACCTTCATTCTTCTATATGTCATACATTTCTTTTTTTCTTTTCTGTTTTCCTTTTGGGGATGACACAAAGTGTTGAGATGCCCTATGTCTCTTCCATGTTGACACAAAAGGTCTTTCCCTTTTCCTTTTTTCCTTTTTCTTGTGTTTTCCTTTAGGGGATGATGCAAGGAATTGAGACCGCAATGTCTCTTTCATGTTGACCCAAAAGACCCCTTTTCCTTTTTTCATTTTTCTTGTGTTTTCCTTTTGGGGATGACACAAGGCATTGCAACCGAATTGTCTCCTTCATGTTGACCCAAAAGCTTTTTTATTTTCATTTTCTTATGTTTTCCTTTTTGGGATGATGCAAAGCATTGAGACATCCTATGTCTCTTCCATGTTGACCCAAACAAACCTTTCTTTTTCTTTTTCTTTTCTCTCTTTATGTCATTCTTCTAGTTCTATGTATTCAGGGAATGGTGACAGTTCTGAGCTCTTTAATCAAAACATTGCAGCAAAGAACATACTAACCCCAAATCCGTAGATCCCTTATGTGTTTGGTGTTCTCATTTTGGGGGAAACTCCTCTTTCTTTTCCTTTCTCTCACATGACGTAGTCTTACTCGAAAATGTATGACTTGGAATAGGGGCTTTCTAAGTTGGCTCTTATGTCTTTTTTTTTTTTATTATTTATTTTATAATTTAAAGTAATCGCTCATAGAACGGTGTGTAACAATTCCTTTAAAGTGGGGGCATACATTAGCATTATTCATTTTTCATTCTTAATGCAACCTTGTTACTTTATACGATGCGTTTGTCACTTTGTGGATGACATTGGGTATAATGTCCTTCAAGAGTGTGATCTATCTTAGCATATTACATTCATCTTAGTGGCCTGATGTGACACACTGCATCCCCTAAGTTGTGAATTTTCTATTGTTTGGCTAGTCCTCTCTTGGAAAAATTTGACATAATGTTCTCTAAGCTAAGACCTCGCATGAACTAATCAAGACTCATTTGAATATTCCTTTGCATTTACATGGCAACCTTGCATAACACAACTTTCATGCTTGTGGTTCCATTGCATTTGTTCACAAGTTGTAATCATACAAATCTTTGCTTGTCTCATGAAGCATGAAACGACATTGACTTTTGTGGCACCTTATGAAAGTTATTAGGAGGTATAACTTTAGTATGGTTGAGTGAGAAGCCCATTTCAAGGAATGAATTTTCCCCATAGCCACCTACACATTTGTGAGTACATACCAGTTGTGAGTGTATGTTTCTCACCTTTGGGCCTTCTGACTCAACAAACAGCTATGAGTTCTGTCACCCTAGAGTGAGTACACATTTCCTTTCTGGTCAAAAAACATAGATCTGATCCATAATGAGTTGGACAAATGATCGAAGCTTGATCTGAATTTCTTCCCTTTTCATTCCTTTTCATCATTTTCATGTGTGTTCCTTTGCATTGATGTTTGGTTTGCCATGGGATCTTGATCTTGGGGGCTTGATCATCCCTCTTGATCATTGTTTCCTCATCTTTCCAGCATGAGTACATTTGAACCTCTCTTGATTGCATGTTCATCTACTTTAGTGTGATTTTGAAGTAGGTTCATCCTCTCACTAAAGTGGGGGATAACTATGGACACGAAAAAAATTAACCCTTCTACTTTTTCATGTTCAAGCCCTACTAGTGGACTTTGGATTGATTTTTCCTAGATTTAATGTTCTAATGTGGTCAACACATTGACATTAGGTCTTGGAATCTTATGAATAATTAAGACTTCTAGGATGTCTTGTAAAAGTGTTGTGAAGTGTTATAACCCATTTTCACACTTTCCTAGGACCCTTTCATTATAATTCACTTAAATAACTCCTTTTTTATCATTTACCAAGTCTTATTTCAAAGTGTTGTAAATATTTGTAACAAACTCTCAAGATTTTCTATTATCATCACTAATTCAACCCTTTCGTATGTTTAAATGACCCCTTAATGCACTTTTTGACCCTACTTAAGTGTATTTTTGAGGATATTCCCATTAAAAAACAATAAATGGACTTTAATTTCCAACACCCAGTGAAATTGGTCTGATGGGACTAAGTTGCCACATGGGGTGACTTAGTCCCACTGGGCACAAAAATAAAAATTGTTTCAATTTTCTGGTAGGATTTTATTCTCTTACCCTTGAGGTTGGCGTATGATGTGTTATTTTTAGGAAATAATAGAAATTCAACTATAAAGGTTTTTCCTCTCATTTTAACCCCCCCATTCATTCAATAATTCAATCATCTAATCATTCAAGCACTCAAGCACTCTAAGCATCATGAGGTCATCCATTGGAGCTCTTCATTGTGTATCTTCAAAATTTTACATCAAGGGTTTAGTGTTGTATGCAGATTTGTCAAATTGGAAAGTGTTAAAAAGGTGTTTTCAATCCATCAAAGTCATCAAAGTCAAAAAATCCCTAATTGAAGCTTGGAGACCTCTTTTAGCCTGTTTTCTATAGAATCAAGACCCAACATTTGTCAAAAAAGGAAGTGCAGATCGAAAGCTACAGAATCTTGTTCCAAAATTCTAGAAATTCCCAAGTGTACTAAGTCACCATATATGGAGAATTAGTCCCACTTCCAGGCCTAAGAATTTATTTTTACATTTCTGAGTACCCATTTGGTAGAACCCTATTCTGACAGATGTTCCTTGAAATTGGTTTGAGTCACCTAGCTTGGCATAAGTGTACCATTCAACATTTCTAGTCAATTCTATATGATTTCAAAGTCTCTCTACATCATACTTCAGATTCCAGGTGCACCTCTCAAATCTTGTTTAATTCTCTTATCATTTACTTGCATTCTTAGGTGTTTTTGCATACAACATTGTGTTTTCTAGCACTTTGCATTTCTTAGGTTTAGCAGTAATAATCACCTTTTCTTTTTAGTTTGTTGCATTTAGAAATCATATTTAGGCATATTTCATCCCTCATTATATTAATATTGAGTGTTTACATTGCATTTTGTCCCATTCTTTCCCCTTTTAGGTGAAAAACCCTAGAAGGACAATAAAGAATTTAGGTGCCAAAATCTTTGTTTACATGCTTATACACATATAAAGCATAAAATTCAACATTCATATCTGTTGGTGTGAATAAATTTCTTGTACCTATTTAAGTCATTCACTAGGGAATTAGGGGACATATTCACATGTTAGGTTTACTGAGGATATAAGATTCCTTCCAGAAGGATGAGTTGTCATTTGTAGAACTTATCTATACATAATTTCCTAGGTAGTTAGATAGTTGTCACATGTCATAGGATTAAGGCACATGCCACAATCATGTTCAATCATATTCCTCACCTTTCCTATATAAGGAGGGTCATTGTACTCATTTGTATCATACTTCATACCTCATCATTTTGATAGGTCTTAATATAAGAAAGGCATCATATGTGCTTTGCTATATTCAGTTTGGTATTCTTACATCCTTAATCATAGCATGATATTTATGCCATTTCTCTCTTGTGGAGGTTATTTTGTCTTGCAAGTGATCCTGGGGTGTTTGAGGAGTTCACCATAAACTCTTGTATGGCATCAGAGCCAAGCCTTGCAAAACCCTTCTCAAATATGAAAGTTGAGCTATTGAGAGATCTTAGTGATTTTTAGAAAAGTTGAGTATGCTCTTCCTAATAGGTTGTCATTAGGTCCTAACACTTTAGTGAATAAACACATCAATTTATTGACCGGGCAATGTCCAATAGCTGTATACAATAGAAGACATCTCAACTTCTCTCTCTTAGGTTCCCTAAATACTAACCAACTAAATAAAAGTTCTACACTAAGGGGCCTCTAATCTTGAAAGCAGTAAATCATCTATCTAGAAAATAAGAAATGACTCAAACCAGGAAAAAAAAAACTAAGAATCTACAAAGAATTACCACTAAACTAGAAAGCATGGAAACAATTAATCTAAAGAATGCATAAATTGCTGAAGAAGTAAAACATGTAAAGAAATTAGGAAACATTTATCTAATGTAAAAGATAATAAGCCAACTGCTAATCATAAAAAAATTTAACAGAATCAACTAAAGAAAGGTGCTCCAGAAATTCAAATGTTAAGCTCAAAAACTACGGACTTAGTTGCAACCTACAGGCTTGAGATTGGCAGCATAGCATATACTCATTAAAGTGAAATGCAATTCAACTATTATCTACTAAAAGGAAATGTAGAATAAGAAATAGAATACTTATCTATCTATCTATAACCCTCGAGTGGCCAGCTCTCAGGTGTGTCTACAACTACTTTAGATCACACACACTGGAAAAATCTAAGTTACTTCATTCCAGAGACTTCATTCACATCGTTCAATAATTCAAAGAGTGGCAGGAAAAATCATATTCATATTAATTCAAAGAGTGGTGGGAAAAATCATATTCATATGGTTTTTTTAACTCAAAAGATAGATTGGTAGCATAATGATAATCTTCTTCCCTATTTATTATTTGCAGTAGTTACATATTTATATGAAGAGAACTAACAAAATCCTACTTTCCAGTTAATATATTATTTTTAATAGATTGCTAGTAATAGATGGACTTTAAAGCCCATGACATACAATATTAAAGAGGCTCACACGAGCCATAAAGTTTTTGAAACTGAAAAATAATAGACTATGAAGACTCAGTCCAAAACATGTGCTCCTAAAATTTTGGCACCCGCTCGCTTTTTTTCAAAAGTATTAGGATCTGCATTCATTTCCCTTTGACTGGAATGGTGATGGGGAGTAGAGTTGACATGTGAAATTCTTGAAGACTAAACCATTAAATCAGTATAAATAAGCTTAATTTTCCTAACTTACATAAATAAAGTTTGTACACTTATTCATAAAAAGAGAGCAATTGTTTTTCCTAAAGGTAATCAATTGGCAGGGTAACTTGGGCTGAAGGGTTTAGATTTGCATATTGAGTCTACTATGTAGATGGGTTATTTTTACCTCATCATTTCCTCCCCTTCCTAAGTATAATAAGGTCCTCCTGCTCTTTGGTGTGTCCCCTGTCCTTGATTCCTCCTATTCATCTCCTCATACTTGGAATTGAGATCATACACATCACCTACCTCTGTGTCCAATATCTCTAGGTTCCTTAATAATCCTTGATGAAAAGTGACTCTTTGTCTCCACCTGGAAAAACTATCCTTACTTTGGTCTAGATTGTTATATACTGAAGGAGGTGGTGAAAGAAGCAAGGGAGGTTTGTACCTCATACCAATCCAATTAATCTTTAATTCTTCAAGAATTTTGGCCAGAGCTACTGCTCTTTCGTAGAACCATCTAATATTAAGGGGTGAAATTATTTCCCTTTTCTTGAGATGCATAGGAAGAGGGGTATACCTCTCTTCACATGCATGCCATGCTGGTCCTATTAAGTGTGGCCCTTGTTCTTGAAAGTGGTCATGAAACAATTGAAGGTTGTTATTGTATTTGACCTGTACTTCCTTTTTAAGTTTGACACTGAGAAATTGTTTCTTGAAAGAGAAAGGCTTCCTATGAGGGTACCTCATCTACAACCCTATAGTCTTTTCCACCTGTGCATATTCTCTTGATCTGTATTTCTAGTGAAGATGATTTTTCATAGTAAACAGGAATGGTCTCAATTCTACTTCTCCCACAAAGAAGTTAATAAAGAAATCTGTATATTTCTCTAGGAGTAAATTATGAACAAAGAACTCACACAACAAATTTTGCTACTCAGGGAGTGACTCAACAAATAGTTTTACAAATTCTCTGTCATCCAGATCATGTGGCTGGTTCTGGTGAATTCTTTGCAATTTCCATCTTAAAATCCGCTCATTAAGAAACACGGAGTATAGCCTAGATGGTCTTCTACAGGCTAATAGTAATTCACCAATTTCACAGGCATCCTATTTTCCCTTATATGCTTGATGGAAAGATTCTTTTAACATTACCAATTCCCTTTTCAACCTATTATTTTCAAATTCCACATCCTTCAAGAGATAGCAATGTTCTATCCATTTCATTAATATTGGGGGAATGTGTACCTGGAACTAGTCTATAACAATAGGTTTAGTTTGTGTCCCCTTTGATTCTATGACTAGTTGAATGTCACTGTCCTACAGATTTTGTTCTAGCTCCACAATTTTACTCATAGAAGCATTTAATTCAATTTCCTGACTATTCGTTTCTTCTTCAAAAGCACTGAATAATTGCATAAAATTACTTTTCAAATCTTGAATACACTTATCTTTTTCACATAGAGCAACCTAATGTTGCTTACCCTGTTGATTCCATTGCTGAATCTGGTCTTGCAACTGCTCAATAAGCTTGTCTTTTTCCTCCATTTGTGCAATCAATTTTGTAATTTTCTGGTCTCTTTTATGTATAATGGTAGTTTGAACCTCAATTTCTTTTTTTCTGCTGGTTAATTTGTGCTTCGTCATCCTAAAACTTGACACTCAATCTAATAATTTCTACCCTTAACTTTTCCAATGCCTCATTTTTCTGACTGGATTCTTGTTGTTCAGTCAAATGAGCATAGTAACAGTAAGCAGAATATTACTATTCTACTCTCTTGAAAAAGGAAGAATAACGCATGGATATCTAACTCCCAAGGTCTTGGTAATCGGTTGTTGACTGTGTTGATTTCACTCAATGGTTGATGTGAACTATAATATTCAAGTGGCTTGCTGGTGTTGAGCTTCTGGATTGTTCTGAGATCAAACATAAATTTAAACCTATTTTAATTGGTGGTTTTAAAGAAATAGAAAAAGATAGATCAAAGCTTGTGAGCTGAAGAGAATGTTAATTCATCCAAATTAATCAGACTTGTTACCTTTCAAGGAATTTCTAACTAAAACTGCAAAACCAAAATTAACTTGTGATTAACACACAGTTTCATTCATTCACAGTGCTAATTTCAACAGAAGATTACAAATCACCATTTAAACAAAACATAGAATAAAATTTCATTCCTTGAAAGCTTTTCAAATCAAATCATTAACCCAAGATAAATACCATTTTGGAACACAATATGAAGTAGATTTAAATTTGGTTGCTTCTACTATTGGTGAAACAGATAAACAACATTTACAAATCTGGCACAATCACCAGTGTATAGAAAACCCATGTCTTCAAATTGTCTCCGTCTATACTAAGAAGATCCAGAAGATACATCACTTCCTTTTGCTGAATTTAACTCCTAATCTATTTCTACTCTTAAGTTTCTCCACCTTCTAACCTTAGCCAAGGAAACAAAAAGAAGATCCCATTACAAAGAAATAGGATGCAGTTTTGTCTCCTCTTATCTTTTAGAAAATTCCTACTGTTCAAAATCTATATCTCTCTGTGTATCTCTCTTTTTTTTTACTCCTTTACTACTGGTCTCTACTACTTCTTACTTTTCTCCTCTACTCTCCTTGTTGTTGTTACAAAGAGGCCCAAAAGTGTCATATACAAAAACATGCCAAAAAAAAAAAAAGAATGTGCTAGCCCCTATTCTAGGGTTTACAAAAAAATGGGTCTATTTTAGAAGGGTCGGCCCCTAGATCTTTTGGAATAAAGTTAATCACATTCAATATGCATCCCCCGTGTCCATGTCAGTGAAGGATCACCCTCAGGAGTATCCCTTAGATCTTTTGCAACCATCACATTAACTTTTGGCCTCCATGTCTACCCTCAAAATTCCTTGCAGGGCTACCTTGAATGTTCTGAAGCACTATCATTAATGTCAATATTCCTTTTCCAGTAGACATCATAGTTGTCACTAAGACTTGTGGCCTCTTCTTCCTTTTGGCTTTCCTCTTGTTCCAGATATTTCTACATGTTAACCCCCTTTGGAAACATCCAACTCCCATGTTAGATCTCCACACCATTGTTCACCGAGCTGATCCATCACTTTTGGTCACATATCAGATCCATACCGCTCACATTCTGTTGATCTTCCCCACATGAATGGTCTCAATAGCCAAACTGCCAAGGGTTCGCCCTCAACCTCCTCTGATTGGTAGAACACATACCATGTAAGCTCCTCAGGCGGTCAAAAGTTATTCAAATAGAAACGCATGTTGGTGAGACACTAGTTGTGTCTCCCCGATGCGATTATACTTCACAACAGCAATCAACATAGCTTAGAACTATAGGAAAGACTTGATATCGAGCTACAAGGGTCATACCAATATCCAAGATCATTGGCAAGACTATCATTATCGGCCAGACATCATAGCAATCCCATAAGAGTTATACTGTTGTGTTCCTCCATTGACAAAACATCTACATTCAGCAAGACATCATTCAGTCGGCAAGAGGTCATAGCGGGTTCCCATTAGTCACACTGAAGAGTGAAACCATCAGCGAGACTCTTCAGTCGGTAAGACCTTATATCGAAGAAAAACCATTCAGCCTGGAGTCTTACCGAAGTCATATATTCATTGGCGAGACTCCACCCCATCAGTGAGATATTACACCGAGACCATTCCACTTCAGTGAGACTCCACCCTATCGGCCAGACCTTATACTGATGACACCTCCTTTTGGTGAGACCACAACAAGTTAGCGATAAATCACACTGACTGAGACTTCCTTCGATGAGAGCAACTTCTTTTGGTGAGACCTCACCCCATCGGCGAGACTTCATTCGGTCGGTGGGAGTTCATAGCGAGCGAGACTTCCTTTCCCCAAGCTCAAACTGTTTCGACAAGAGTCCACCCTGTTAGACAGACATTATACCAATGAAACCTCCTTTTGGCGAGAGTTCCATTTGTCAGCCAGAGGTCACACCGAAGGAGAACCATTCTCCCTGAGGCTAACCTTGTGAACAATGGTTGGTGACACATCTTCCCAAGCGAAGAGATATATAAAAACTCACAACTATTGAAATTTCTGGGCGATCGATATATTTCAAATGAATATAACACAACATCAAGTCGGCAAGACAACTAAAGGGTCTCAGCGACTTTCTCCTTTGAGGATTTTTATGCTAGATCCAACTGAGGCATACTTTCTAACAGACGTCCTTGTGAAATAACATCATTTGTATGATTTAACCCTACAAAACAGCGCCTCCATTAGTCCCGAAAGCATAGAAAATACATTATTCTTCATCATGCCTTCAATTTTTAGCAAAAAAACAAAAAAACAAAACCCAACTTTGGCTAAGGTTGAAACAAATCTGACAAGATAAAAGACAAACCTAGGAGGAAAATAAAAGAACTCCTAGGACCCAAACAAATAACCAAAGGTGACGAAAATAAAAGAAAAAGGGGGACCCATTTTGTTCCAGAATAAAATAGGGTGGTTATGCAAGGCATAAAAAATGGCGACTCGACTAGGAAAATGGTTTAGCCATTTTCAAGAAATTGAAAGATTTAGCTACCGAGAACTCTTGGTTTATGAACATCACAACTCCAGTTGGGTCAGTTTTAACAACCAAGGTTGAGCTAGAATCTCAAATGTAAATCAACACTGGCTACCCTTGAATCTATGTGTGTGCTTGATGGTGCATCATCCTTTTATAAAGTTTTCTTCATCTTTTGAACAACAATGTGCAATATTTGAACTACATGAGTTGGTTCCCTTTAGTTGTTGTGCAATGATATCCTGGGCATTGTTCTGCTACTAGCCAGGCGTCCATAGCCGTGATGGAGATACCTCTAGTTTTCTCATAGCATTTCTCTACTACTAGTCAGGTGTCCATAGCCCTGGTAGAGATACTGGAATCAACCATTCATATTGAGTCTTCCTTTCTTTTAGATAATTCTCTTTTCTTTTCTTTTCTCTTGGAGTTTCAGATATTTCATTCATTTTTTTTATTTTTTATTTTTAATCAATATGTCAGATGTGTAACATCTGTTTTGGGTTGAAAACTAGCATGGACCTCATAACAACATCTGGGGAATCAGATTTTTCACTCAAATCTTACAACACTATTGTCCTAGGACAAATATACCATTACAAGGGGAGATGATCTTGATAATTTGTGACAGATTCAGAGGTAGTTAATGAATATTGATTTCTTTGCACCTTGTTTTCAAGACTTTCCACAACTCTTATTGATAATGTGCATAAAATAATGAATTTAGGACAAAATCATTCAATTAGAAAACTTGAAAAATAT
Source organism: Sequoia sempervirens (assembly GCA_007258455.2). Taxonomy (NCBI): domain Eukaryota; kingdom Viridiplantae; phylum Streptophyta; class Pinopsida; order Cupressales; family Cupressaceae; genus Sequoia; species Sequoia sempervirens. The sequence goes on from VDFB02281338.1 coordinate 208,031, forward strand.
TTAAACCCCTTCTCTCCTAATAACCAAAGTATACTTGAGATAACAACCCACCATTTAAAGATGGAAAGAACATAGAAACCCCAAAGAACTAAACAAGACAGACACAAAACAACAAAGAAAATGAAAGGATAGAAAGAAAGAAGAAACAAACAAACAACAAAACTATTTACAAGCAGAACAACAAATTATTTACATATATGCATAGCCCAACAAAAATACCAAACTTTATGACTCAAAATAATGCTTAAGAAACTATCCATTGATAGGCAATGGAATAGGTTCTCCCATTAAACTACTCAGCTGAAAAGCATTTTCTCCTAGGATTTCAACAATTTGATAGGGACCCAACCAGAGCTTATCAAATTTCTGGTGGTTTCCCTTCTTTTCATTAGCTTTATCCCATAGCAGCACAAGAGCTTATATTCTGAAAGCCTTGACTTTGGCTCTTTTGTCAAACCAACATTTGACAATAGCCTGGTGTCTAAGGAATTGTTGCAAGGCGACATCTCTCTGCTCTTCTAATTTCAACAAGCCAACTAACCTTACTTCTATCCTATCATCATTAGAGTAAAAATTCTACATAAAATGAAGGATAGGTATTTGTAAGTGAATAGGGAACACAGGCTCTTGGCCATACACTAACTTAAATGGTGAAATATTTAAAGCAACCTTGATCCTAGTCCTATCTGCCCATAACACAAATCTTAGCTGGGTATGTCGGTCCCTAGGATTGTTCTCTAACACTTTTTTGATTACCCCTAAAATATTCTTATTAGTTGATTCTACAACTCCATTTCCTTATGGTTAATAGTTTGAAGAATACTTTAAAAAAAATTTGTGATCATAAGCCCATGAAATGAACTCAACAGAAGAAAAGGAAGAGCCATTGTCACATACCAATGTGAAGGGTACTCCAAACCTAGTTGTGATGCATTTGGTGAGGAACTTGATTACTACCTTTGTTGTGCTATTCTTGTAAGTTATAGCTTATGTCCATCTCATATAGTAATTTGTGGTAGTCAAAATAAATTTGTGTCCTGCAGAAGAATTTGGGTTAATTACCCCAATAAAATCCAATGCCCATTGGGAAAATGGTCTTACCTCATAAACAGGCTGTAATGGCATTCTTTTGATGCATAAATTTGACATATGTGACATGTTCTTACATGTTGGTGGGAATCCTTGAACACACATGACCAGTAATAACCAGATCTGAAGATCTAATGTGCTAACGAATCTGTAAAACCATGGCCTATGTCATGTTTCCCATGAAATTCAGCAATCACATGTTTAGCCTCTTGCTGATCAAGGCATGGTAGGTACACTCCCTCAAAATTCTTCCTGTATAGCAATCCTCCTTTGAGAATATAATGGGAGCTCTTCATTCTTCGTGGTCTCCTCTAAGTCATATTCATTCCCTCTGGGCACCAATTATTAAGCATAAAATAGATGATATCGGCATACCAAGGGTCATTGGAAAAGGATTACGTTGTGTATTATTGACAAATAATGTTCTCACCAACATCGGCTATGGATTTAGATAGGCCTAGATATCTGACAAGTTTAATAGGGAAAATCTCCAGATCAAACTCTTGCAAAATGGCCATCCATTTCCCCCTTCATTCTCCCAACTCGCTTTGCATGAGTAGAGACTTTAGAACAACATCAGGAACTACAGCAATAATTTGACTTCGGAGGATGTAATTCCTGAATTTCTTGACAGCCCTAACCAATGCAAAATATTTTTTTTCAAGAGGTGGGTACTTAACCTCAACATTCTTAAATGGAGAACTCATGAAAGAAATTGGCCTCTCCTCTCCCTCTTCTCTTCATTGAGTTAGGACAGCTACACAAGAATGTTCAGAAGCAAAATAATAAATATAGAATGGCTTCAAGTAGTCAGGGCTGGTGAGGATTGATGCTTCCGAAATGGATTGTTTGACTTGAGAAAATGTGGCCTTTTCCTTGTTACTCGATTCTATTATAGCATCTTTCTTCATCATTTCATTCAATGGTTTTACAATTTCTGTAATACCCATGATAAACTTTCTCACAAAGTTGATCTTTCCAAAGAAAGATCTCATCTCCTTCTTACTTCCTAGCTTGGTTATCTTTAGAATGGGCTCAACTCAGTCTAGATCGATTGATATCTCTCTTTCCAAGATTATGTGTCACAAAATTTTCCCTTCAGAAACCCCGAACACACACTTTTTAGGATTCAGGGAGACACCATACTGGATACATCGTTTAAGAACTTTAGCCAAGTCTACAGCATGGTTTAGTCTATCTTTAGAGAATACTGTCACGTCATCCATGTAGACGATGATGCATTTACCAATCAAATATTTGAACACTATGTCCATGGCACGTTGAAAGGTTGCTCCAGCATTTATCAGACCAAATGACATCCTTTTGTAAGCAAATGTTCCCCACTTAGTAGTGAAGGGTGTCTTCATTCTATCTTCATAATTAACAATCACCTGATTGTATCTAGAATAACCATCTAGGAATGATATCATCTGAGACCCATTGACAATCTACAAGACTTCATCCAGTGAAGGGAGTGGGTAGTTGTCTTTTTCTGAAGCTCTGTTAAGATTCCTGAAATCTACACATAGCCTGATCTCTCCATTTTTCTTATGGACTGGAACCAAGTTAGCCACCCATGTTGAATGTCGTACAAGGAAGATTATTCTTGCAGAAAGCAATTTTTGAACTTCCTTAAAGACCAGTGGTTCAATCAGGGCATTGATAGGATGTTGTTTCTGCCAAAATGGTTTAGCTTCAGGCTTTAAAGGAATAGTATGAGTCATTATAGAAGCATCAAATGTTTTTAGATCTTCATACCCCCAAGCTATTGCAACAATATCCTTCTTCAGTGCCATCAGTATATCTTTTTTTATTGCTTCAGGGCAGGCCTTCCCCACGTAGACATTTCTTTTAGGGCCAGAATCAGCTAGGTTAACAGTTTCATATTCACCTCCTTTATCCTCAGTTGATACCTTTTCCCAAGCTCTTGGGTCTGAATCAAAAATTCTTTCTAAAGCCACCATTCCCTTGGGAATGCTATTAATTTTTAAATTGAGAACCCCCTTTGTATCAGAGTCTTCGAGACTCCACTCTCCTTGATCCCAATTGGACTCATTGATGATCTGTCCTTCAAAAACATCTGAGCTTGCTAGAAAAGCAAGGATATGTTGATCATCATCAAAAACCTGAAAGTTCTTGATGTTATCAGGAACAGCTGGGGTGGATATCAATTCTACTGAGAATCTCTTAAGCTTGGAGCCTTGCATGGGTTCCAGGGTACTTGCAGTAACAGCTAATGAATCAGCTATTTGATTCTCTTCTCTAGGGATTAAACTAATCCCAAAAGCATCAAAGTCTTCAATTAGGTTCCATACCTGACTTCTATAAGTTGCCAGCCTTTTATTGTGACATGTGTATTGGTTGTGCACTTGCTTGATAACTACTTCTGAATCTCCTTTAACCATCAAGGTAGTAACTTTCTTCTTATGTGCGAACATCAGCCCCCAAGCGAAAGCTTCATATTCTGCTATGTTGTTAGTGCATCTAAACTACAACTTTTAACAAGCAAAGAAAGTTTTCCTTTTCAGGCTGGTTAATTCAATCCCAACACCACAACCTATTTTAGACTTGGATCCATCAAACATGAGGGTTCATAGCTGATCATGAGTTGGGGTTGATCCCTTTGAGGTTGTTATAGGCATTTGGATAAGATGAGCCATAGGTGGGGTCACTTGATCCTTTGCATCAAATATTGGTAAGAGGTGTTCAATAGGTTCCTCAGGTGCAATTTCTAATTTCTGCTCAGATATATTATGTAATTTGAGGCTATCCTTCTGACAATCACTTGTATCTTTGATTAATCCCTTAGGTTTTGGTATACTTGTGAGTGCAGGGGTATTAAACAGACCTTGGGGTTTTTCTTCATAACTATGTTGGTCTGGTATTGTCACCGGGATAAGTTCAATTTGAGGAGGTACTTCCTTTGAAGGTATATTATCCTTGGTTAGCATTATTGCACTTTTGGCTTTGAATGAGAAGTGATCTAAAATGGTCTCAAGGTGATTTAGGCTAGTTCCCTTGGTTTGAGAAACATGATTTAAAATACTGATGCAGGATTGGCAGGTCAATTCTAAATGATTTTGGTAGTGTACCCTGCACCAATTAGGGAGTAGAAGACTCTGCAAATTGATATCTTCCCCCAAGACCAACTGATCCTATTGCAGCTTCCTGATCAATGCCTATTGATTTTCATTAATCATGGGATCAATTTTTTTTTGTATTGACATGTCTTTAGAATCAAGAACAGAAAAGGTTAAAATTTCCTCTCTTTTATAAACCCCTATCTCAGTTTCAAAATAAGCTACCTCATTGGGACAATCATATTTAGTGATAACATGTTTAAGGCGAGGTTCACTTTCAATCCTAATCTGCGTAGGAATTCCCCTCCATGGTAGCCACATATGTGAAAAGTTGAGGGAGAGATATCCCCCTATAATTTTCATCAAATCCATGCTCAATAACATACCATAAGTCTCGGGATTGTCTGCTACTTGAACATCTATATTGGTTTGAATCCTAGGGTCAGACCCTACTTGCACATGAATATTTCTCAACTCTCCAACTACATTAACCTCTATTTTATCAAGTTGGATGACCTTATTGTTTGTTTGGATAGGGTTCAATCCCAATTTCTTGCATATATAAAATGGCATAACATTGTCGGAAGCCCCTGAATCTAGCAAACAATTATGTAGATTCTTCCCAAAAACTCTTAAACTCAAAAGAAATGGTGGGGTACCTACCTTGCTTCTGTACAAAGCTGAATTTGTGTCTGCAATAGGTGCCACCTTGTTTTTCCCTTTTGATTTATCAGCTTGTTCCAAAGCTTTAAGCACTATCTCTCATTGGGAAGGGCACTGCTTTAGGATGTCAAAGTATGATAAAGAGTTTTTTGTCTCTGAATCTCATAAGCAATATCAAATTTTGTGTTATAGCTTGCATTACCTTTGACAACACCAGGTGAATTACCTTTGTTATGGAAGTCAGGTGGACCTTTTGGTGGAGGAGGGTTATTTTTAGCACTTTGATTCAGAGGCACCATGTGTTTAGGTGGTGCTGATGTAGTGAATGAACCCTTATTCTAATTTCTTAAAAAGTATCCCCCTTTTGTCTAGAAAGCCTGGGCATCATACGAATCTTCCTCTAGTTCATTCTCATTTTGCATTGGGAATGAAGGTTCTTCTTCAAAGAGGTCATAAGTCATTGTTGTATCTATTGAGCCACCTTCTCTATTTGAATTCCCTTGGAGCATTTGGGCATCTACCTATGCCATCTTCAAAAATTTCTCCATTTTAGGGAAGTTTACCTTAGAATGGGTTGGAGTATCATGCAACCTGCACCAATTAGTCATAAAATTAAGGTCAGCCACATTTGCAGTATGTGTCCTATCCTCATTAGCTTGATAATTGTGAGAAACTCCACCGTTATTTGGCCATGTATTCCATTGTCAGTTGTTATTTGGCCTCTAGTTATATCCTCTATTTTGATTTTGATAACCTTGGCTAGGGGAGTTTTGGCCTTGATAATTTCTCTAGCCTTGATTGTAGTTGTTCAGGTAATTACCCTGATTTTGAGAAGGGTTCAATCTAAGTTGAGCCATGTCATTTGTGACTTGAGACAGAGTTTTCTTTAAGGTCTCCACCTTGTTTGTGAGTTGAACTATCTTTTCACTCTCAACACTCTTAGTAGCAAGTGGATGACTGACATGATTTGGTGTTCCAGCTTGGTTATGATGACCATGCAGACTATGATGAGCCTGTGATTGTTGAAAAAAGTCAGGAGCTCCATTGGAAAAGAATGGAATAGGAGATTGAGTCTGCAACTCAGACATAGGTCCATAATGGGAAGGAGACATCCTTGGGACAGTATTGAATAAGGGGGTTGGGCCAGACTTCTGATACCCCATTGAAGGAAAACCTCCTCCCAAACTTCCTTGTTGAGAGCTAATTTGTTATTGCAGCTTGATGGCTAGATGATAGACTTTAGATAGGGAATTAATATCTGCCAGTTGATAAGTCCTTTGTAGGAAAAATCCAAGCAAAGGGTCTATAACTCTAAAGTATGCTTGAATGGCACTATTCTTGACAACTAGATAGGGGTCCTATAGTCTCCTATACATTCGTTGAAACCTGGTATTAAACAAGGGCAAGGATTCACATGGATCTATCCTAATGGTAGTGAATTGGTGGAACAAAATGGTTGGATCCACATAAACTCTGAATTGATTGATGAAAGCATTCTCTAGGTCTGTCCAACTCAGAATAGAACTTTGTGGAATATTTAGATACCAGTTGTATTCCATATCCCCTAAGGAATAAGGGAACAACCTACAAACTACATCATGGTGAGCTATTTGAGCTCTGGTACAAGCATCCTTAAAAGCTTGTATGTGCTCTTCACCACTCTTGGATTCACCATGAATGTATTTGGGACAAAATTTCTCAGGATTCTTAGGCATGTCATGAAAGCCTCTAGGAATAGTCCCCATTGGAAAGGGATTATTATGAAAAAATGCCATTGGTGGTGGTGGTGGTGGTTGAGCTAGCTGTTGGATGGGTTGAACCAGTTGTGATGGCACTTGAGATGGATTCAGTGGTGGATTGATAGGTATCCATTGGGGTATTGGTGAAAATCTTGGTGGAGTGAGTGGAGTTGACAAAGGTGGTATGATGGTTGCCCGAGTCTTGTGAATCTTGTGTCTTATTGGGGTCTTGAATTCTATCAAAGGTGGTGGATTTTCAGCTAATTGAAGAACTCTATGGGACCTTTCTGCTGAGAAAAACCCAGTATTATCCAGTTTTCTCTTATAGGCCCTCCTTCTAGTGCCAAAAAACTATTGTTCGGTCAAACGAGCACAATAACAGTAAATAAAATATTACTATTCTGCTCTCCTGAAAGAGGAAGAATAATGCATGGATATCTAACTCCCAAGGTCTTGGTAATTGGTTTTTGACTGTGCTGATTTCACTCAATGGTTGATGTGAACTATAATATTCAAGGGGCCTGCTAGTGTTGAGCTTCTAGATTTTTTTGAGATCAAACATAAATTTAAACCTACTTTAACTGGCGATTTTAAAGAAATAGAAAAAGATAGATCAAAGCTTGTTGGCTGAAGAGAATGTTAATTCATCCAACTTAATCAGACTTGTTACCTTTTAAGGAATTTCTAACTAAAATTGCAGAACCAAAATTAACTTGTGATTAACACAGTTTCATTTATTCATAGTGCTAATTTCAACAGAAGATTGCAAATCACCATTTAAACAAAATATAGAATAAAATTTAATTATTTGAAAGCTTTTCAAATCAAATGATTAACCCAAGATAAATACCATTGTGGAACACAATATGAAGGATATTTAAATCAAGTTTCTTCTACTGTTGGTGAAATAGATAAACGACATTTACAAATCTAGCACAATCACCAGTGTACAGAAAACCCATGTCTTCAAATTGTCTCCGTCTATACTAAGAAGATCTCGAAGATACATCACTTCCTTCTACTGAATTTAACTCCTACTCTATTTCTACTCTTAAGTTTCTCTACCTTCTAACCTTAGTGAAAAATACAAAAAGAAGATCTCATTACAAAGAAATAGGATGCATTTTTGTCTCCTCTTATCTTTCAGAAAATTTCTACTATTCAAAATCTATATCTCTCTGTGTATCTCTTTTTTTTTTACTCTACTACTAGTCTCTACTACTTCTTACTTTTCTCCTCTACTCTCCTTATTGTTACAAAGAGGCCCAAAAGTGTCATATACAAAAACATGCCAAAAAAAAACTGTGTTGGCCCCTGTTCTAGGGTTTACAAAAAAATGGGTTTGTTTCAGAAGGGTTAGCCCCTAGATCTTTTGGAATAAAGTTAATCGCATTCAATATACATCCCCCATGTCCATGTTAGTGAAGGATCACCCTATGGAGTAGCCCTTAGATCTTCCACAACCATCGCATTAACTTCTGGCCTTCGTGTCCGCCCTCAAACTTCTTTGCAGAGCTGCTTTGAATGTTCTGAAGCACTATCATTAATGTTGATATGCCCTTTCCAATAGACATCACAACTATCACTGAGACTCTCTTCTTCCTTTTGGATTTCCTCTCATTCCAAATCTTTTTTCATGTTAACCCCCTTTGGAAACAACATCTGACTCCCATGTTAGATCCCCACACCATTATTCACTGAGCCAATCCATCACTTTTGATCATAGAGTAGATCCATACCGCTCACATTCTGTTGATCTTCCCCACAGGAACGGTCTCAACAACCAAATTACCAAGAGTTTTCCCTCAGCCTCCTCTGATTGGTGGAACACATACCATGTAAGCTCCTCAGGCGGTCAAAATATATTCAAACAGAATCGCATGTCGGTGAGACACTAGCCATGTTTCCCCAATGCGATTATACTTCATAGCAGGAATCGACATAGCTTATAACTGTAGGCAAGACTTCATATCAAGCTGCAAGGGTCATACCAATATCCAAGACCATCGGCAAGACTATCGTTATCGTCCAGACATCATAGCAAGCTGATAAGAGTTATACTGCTATGTTCCTCCGTTGGCAAAACATTCACATTTGACAAGACATCATTTAGTCGGCAGGAGGTCATAGCAAGTTCCCATTAGTCACACTAAAGAGTGAAACCATTGGCGAGACTCTTCAGTCAGCAAGACCTTATATTGAAGACAAAATATTTAGCCTAAAGTCTTACCGAAGTTATATACTCATCGACAAGACTTCACCCTGTCAGTGAGACATTACACCAAGACCATTCCACTTCGGCAAGACTCCACCCTATTGGCCAGACCTTATACTGATGACACCTCCTTTCAGAAAGTCTAAAACAAGTCGATGAGAAATCACATCGACTGAGACTTCCTTTGGCAAGTGCAAATTCTTTCGGCGATACTTCATTCGGTCAGCGGTAGTTCATAGCGAGCGAGACTTCCTTTCCCCGAGCTCAAATTGTTTCGGCTAGAGTCCACCATGTCAGCTAGACATTATACTGATGACACCTCCTTTTGGTGATAGTTCCATTCATCGGCCAGAGGTCACACTGAAGGAAAACCATTCTCCTCAATGCTAACCTAGTGAACAACGGTCGATGAGACATCTTCCCAAGAGGAGAGATATATAAAAACTCACAGTGACTGAAATGTCTAGGTGACCGGTGTATTTCAAATGAATATAACACAACATCAGGTCGGCAAGACAACTAGAGGGTATCAGTGACTTTCTCCTTTGAGGAGTTTTATGCCAGGTCCAACTAAGGCATACTTTCTAATAGAATTCCTTGTGAAATAGCATCAGATGTATGATTTAACCCTACAAAAACAATGCCTCCATTAGACCCAAAAGCATAGAAAATACATTATTCCTCATCATGCCTTCAATTTTTAGCAAAAAAAAAAAAAAACCCAACTTTGGCTGAGGTAGAAACAAATTCGACAGGATAAAAGATAGACCTAGGAGGAAAAAAAAGAACTCCTAGGACCCAAAAAAACAACCAAAGGTGATGAAAACAAAAGAAAAAGGGGAACCCATTTTGTTCCAGAATAAAATGGGGTGGTTATGCAAGGCATAACAATTATTTATCTCCTATGTCTACAGAGAAGGATGCATGAGGAATTTCCTCATCAGGATGAGGCACATTTTCTTCCTTAGTATCCTCAAGAAGGGATGAGTTAGGCACTTCTACTTTTTCATTAGTATGAGGTACATTTTCTGCCTTAGTGTTCTCAGGAAAGGATGAGTAAAGCACTTCTATTTCTTCACTATTCATAGTATGGGGCATATTTTCTTCTTCATTATTCATAGAATGAGGCATATGTTCTTCTTCAATATTCACAAGGTGAGGCATATTTCCTTCTTTAGTTTCTATAGGTAAGGTGGAGTGAGGAATTTCTCCATCAATATGAGGCATTTCTTCTTCTTCATTAGTATCCACAAAGAAGGATGTTTTAGCTCTCAAAAATGTAGGCAAGATGCCTCAAGAGGCTGCCAATCTCTTGATACATTTTAGGGTAATAGAAAAGGTCAAGAGAACTCAACCTTCTACTCTTTAGGTGCTTCTAAACCTTGGCGGGTGTACCCTTCCGAATGAAGCAGACTTTATGTACGATTATTCTTCTTGCAATAATTTGTCCACAATGGCAAATGGAAGTGAACAAACAAATTCAAAATTGATAGCAATAACAATCTTTTGATCTAAAACCTAAAGTGCTCAATTAACAAATGTAAAACAGATGTAAAGAAATTGAATGAATCCAAATGATGAAATTGCAGAGACCAGTGCCTTATTGGGTATGCAGAGTCAAAAGAAACAGAAGTGGGCAACTTATTCTGGCAGAAAATCAAATTGATGGCATATGATCTATTTATAACTTGTATAAACATGCAAGATTTTGACCACTAAGCTCTACTTTAATAATACAAATGAATTCCCCCCCTGATTACTATGATCAACAAAAAGGATTTAATCTCTGCTTGAGAGAACCGATAAATTAATCACATAGATACAACAAATGTGCAATGATAAACTAAAAAATAAGCTTGTTACTTCAATTTAAATGACTAGAAAGAATCAACTTGGAGACAGCTTAGCAATACTTTTCAATAAACTCAACATACAATTGATACCAAAAATAAACTGCCATACCAGCTGAATTTTATTGAAATCACCATTTGAAAACATGCAACATAGTCTCTGGAATGAGAACTTTATTCTACTGTGTCCATTCCTAATCTACCTACTGTATGATTCTAAAATTTGATATCTCAATTACAATTGGGAGTGCATATTTATATACCAGCATCGAGAAACATATCGCTTCAAATTCATGTCGGCCAACCGTAGTATTCGGGCAATTTTTATGTTGGCCTGCAACGGTAATTTAGAATTTCTCATATGTCGGCCCACAGTGTTTGAATCTTTATTAATAGTCAATGGAATAGTCACTGAGACAACCAGAAATTATGTCAAAGGCAATTCAATCATCAATCGTTAGTCATCCCATGTTCCTTTGTTCTTTGTGTTGTTCGCTCTTGCCGTGACCATTTGTTTGCTATACCAAAGTCAAGAAGTATCCTTTTGTCCCCTTTGTGTTTCACTATAGCTCTGTGATATCGAGGAAACCTCTCATAGACCACCCCAAGTGTTACCGATATGTATTTCCCTACTGTATTTACCAGTCGATGAGATATGAGTATTTTCTTACCGAGCAACGCCATTCATTCGCCTTCGCCAAGACAACACACAATCGGGCAGAAGTCCCAAAGAATTTGTTGAGTTATACCAAAACATCCCGAGCACATCAATTTTCCAAGATGACACAAACTTCTTGTCGAAAGTCATCTGAAAAGAACCTTTATGCTCCGTCGGTGAGACATATACACTTCGCTAAGACCCTTAACCGAAGACCCAATGTTTGGCCAAAGCGAAGACTCAAACGAAGTGTCGAGGAGACCAAAGGCCACTTGCCGAGACCTCACGATGATAGCCCCAACTTATACCAATATGCACATCCTTTCGCCATTGATTGGTGAGACAATGTGAAGGCTCTATGACTTCTCACCGAAGACTTTATGTTTGGCCGAAAAAAAACCCCCGCATGTTGTTCAGTGAGACCACAAGAGTTCGCCATGACATTATATCGATGCCACAACCCATGTCGATATGTTGTATCATGTTCCTCCGGTTGGCAAGACATGATGAGTTCGGTAAGAGCCTCCACCAAGGACTAAACTCACACTGATGTGAAACAATAGATGAATTTTGGTCATTGTGACAACAGAAACATCTTGCCGATAGGCAACTCAAACATTTACCAATATAAAGTGCACAATGGATTAGGGAGACCATGCTTTCTTCATGCAAATATGAACCCAGATGTGGATGCCAATTTCTGTGACAATGAAAAATTTTTGCCGACCACCTGCAACAAACATATGTTAGTAGAAAAGCACTGTGGTTCGGGGAGACAACCATGAACCTATGCCGATATGGACCACAATGTGAAAAATGTAGGACTCGATATATTTATGGGGAAAATATGGCAAAATATGGGTGAAATATGCGCATGGTAGGACCAAATTTGGAAGTTTATGAGAGTGAACAACATGAAAAAACATCATATTTTTACAATTCCAACAGTGGCTCCATCTGGGGATGAATGATAGTGAGATCATTGCAAGGATCCAAAATCTTTGGGTGAGTAGACCAGACACAAAATGAGCCAAATGGAAATGGGAAAATAGCATGATGGAAAGAATGCAAAATGAATGCAAGATGGAGGTGAACCAAAACCCTAAACTATTGTGCATGGAAAATAATTTTAAAGAGGACAAGCAAGAGTTGTCCATGCACTGGCAACCCTAAATCCTCTGTGATTCATCATCACCTGTTTTGAGTTGTTACGATCTAAAACTCAAACCAAGCCTTCCCTTGTTAAATAACTGGTTTTGTCTTGAGTTCATCAAATTCTTCTTGAAGATACTCATGCAATCTTTCCTGTCACTGTCATTGCAAGTTCTTAGAGTATTATCATGCTCGGTTTGACCCAAAATCCATACACCATTCTGTAGTTCAAATTCTTCATCAGCATGGGACAAACCCCTATTATTTTCAACATTCAAAATGCATGCATATGAAATACAACATTTTATATTATCTCTCACTGTTATGAATTGTGAAACATTCTTCCAACTGTATTGAAAATTCATCATCAAAGTGCTTCTCTTGAGAAACAAAAATTCTGTCATATCAATGTTGTCTGAAACAAACAAATCTGAAAGCTTTTGTACCTCATTAGTATTGTCATTTGGAGATAACACTAGATTCTGACTTATATCTTCAATATCAAGCATATATGAATTACTCGAATCTGGACCTCTACCATACTTAGTATGCAGACAAATGTCTTCTCCACATGAGTTAGAAATTTTAAAATCACATACCTCCTCTTGAATAGGCACACGCATTTGGTCAACTTCAAAATTTTCACCATCAACTTGAGAAATGCACTGAGAGTCATAAGAATCATCATACAAAGATCTTTCATTGTCAAGGAAAATGTAAGTTGGACACAAAACCTCAAGATCACCTTCATGTGCACATCTCTGGTATTCAAGAGTCAGCAAATCTGAAATTTTCTAACTACTAAGTAAAAAAGTTTCATATTTTCATTATTGCAGTCATACTCATCACTTTTGTCATCATCAAAAAGAGGCCTAGGATCATCAGAGAATGAAAAATTAGAAACATCACCAGCACAGTCATTTGTTCCATAACTTGACACATCCCTTTGTTTATCCAAAAACACCCTTTGCTCAACATCAAGTTGATCTAAAAATACCTAAAATTAATTCTTGGGAAAACCTTTGCAAAACATCATCTGATCCTCTTTTAAATCTTCATCATGCAATGGGCCTGAAATTTTTTGGAAACTATTCTCAAATTTACAAACCTCCTCTTCATCGAATGTATCTTTGTAGCTTTCAATTGTAGCTGGAGGTATTATATATTCACTATCAACATTTCCCATTGCCTCTTCATCCTGATCTTCATAAGAGGTAAAAGAATCCCCTTGCTATAGACCAAAATCCACAGGTGCATCTTTACAATCTGAATATTCACTGGATTTCTCACAACATGCACTGCCTTCCCTGTCATAATCTGTTATGCAAGAGAGATATCTTGTACCTTCATATTCATCATGCAAGCCATCACAGGAATCATACTGACTTGCACATATCTCATCTTTTATTGGATACATTGTTTGATCAATATCTCTATCTTCATCAATGATGTCACAATTATCTTCATATCTTTTCCTGTCTACAATATCAGCACATTCAACTAGTTGATCTAAATAAATTGGTATGTATGATTTAGGCCAATATACTGGGTTTGGCTCATACACCTTCATGAACTGTAGAATGATGTCAGACCTACTAGGTGGGAATTTAATAGGTATTTTCTTACAAATATCAGTCATTCTGCAGAGCAAAGAGTACCCAGATTCTCCTCTATATCTCCTTATACCAAGAAAGTCATCCAAAAGATTTTTGAAATATTCATCATCTTTAGATTGTTGGTTTCAATGCATACCTTTTTGCAGATTCTGACTGACATCTCCAAGTGGGCTAGAGTTGCGCTGCACTTGACATTGATCACATTGACATTGCACTTGACACTGATCACATTGACATTCTTGATAAGTTGCCAATGTTTGTCTAGGAGGGACTGGATAAGCATTTACTTTCCTCGACAAATGTTGAGAATAAGTGCTCTGCTATACATGATATGTATTGCCACCATTGTAGAAATTTCCAATTGTATTATCAGGCGCTTGAAGGGCCCAATACCTGCCTACATTTGTGTACTCATTTGTTCCATACACAAATTCCATTCTTGTTTTTTCTAGAGTCATCACCTACTTTTCCAAAAGTAGGAAAATGATTATTTCTGATCTTCTCATAGTGGAATCACTCTTTCTAAATCTTCTCAAATTACAACCTTTTCTTCACTGACTCTATATGATGGTCTTCAACCGAATTTTTTGATATAGTCCCCAACGGAGTCGCCAATTTGTTAGCTCTCAAAAACGCAGGCAAGATGCCTCAAGAGGCTATCAATCTCTTGATACATTTCAGGGTAACAAACAAGGTCAAGAGAACTCAACCTTCTACTCTTCAGGTGTTGCTAAACCTTGGTAGGTGTACCCTTCTGAATGAAGTAGAATTTATGTACAATTATTCTTCTTGCAATAATTTGTCCACAATTGCAGATGGAAGTGAACAGACGAATTCAAACTTGATAGCAATAACAATCTTCTGATCTAAAACCTAAAGTGTTCAATTAACAAATGTAAAACAGATGTAAAGAAACTGAATGAATCCAAATGATGAAATTGCAGAGACCAGTTCCTTATTGGGTATGCGGAGTCAAAAGAAACAGAAGTGGGCAACTTATTCTGGCAGGAAATCAAATTGATGGCATATGATTTGTTTATAACTTGTATAAACATGCAAGATTTTGACCACTAACCTCTACTTTAATAATCCAGATGAATTCCCCCCTGATTACTTTGATCAACAAAAAGGATTTAATCTCTGCTTGAGAGAACCAATAGATTAATCACACAGATATAACAAATGTGCAATGATAAACTAAAAATAAGCTTGTTACTTCAATTTAAATAACTAGAAAGAATCAACTTGGAGACATCTTAGCAATACTTTTCAATAAACTCAATATACAATTTGTTGGTGTAATTAAATAGCTTGTACCTTGTCCTAGGTCATAATTACACCTTAGTTAAGTTTACTTAGGGACCACATAGGAGGTTGTTGGAGAATTTCCACTTTTGGTGGACTTGACATCTCATTTCCTCATCATTTCCACCTTTTGTGGACACATCATGTGATTATATCTCCATCTTTGGTGGAGTGATAAGTTTTCCTAGTTGTCTCATGTCATAAGATTCTGACACTTGTCATAATCTTATGTCTTCCTATGTTCTCACCTTGGCTATATAACCAAGGGGTCTTTCTCATTTGTAATCAATCATAATTAGCATATCATATTAATGACATTGAATACAGTTTATTCTTGTCATAATCTTTCTCTCTTTCTTGTGCTTTCCATTTGGTCCATAGATCTTGGGTGGCATCCATAGCCAATTCTAACATGGTATCAAAGCATGTTTGGAGCCATTGGAGAGTCTTATTCTGAAGAGAGATTCCAGATCTGAGGAGGTTCCGTTTGTGGCTCTTTGTTGCAGGTTCAAATCCGAGCTTGCTGGTGCAAATATGAGCTCACCATTGTGTCCGGAAGGTTCGAGATAGTCGATTTTGCCTTTTGTTTCATCCAAATCGGAGCTACGAGGCCAAATCTATGAGGGTTTGAAGCTGAAGAGTGGTTGCCAGATCTAGAAGGTAGCTGCAATTTTGGAGCATTTTGGGTCAAATCCGACCCTGCCACCGCGTCCAGAAGGGCCAAAAACCCTAAAATCGACTGTCAATTCGTCCGATTTGGAGCAAGTCATCCGGTGAGGAAAATTTTTTTTTGCCCGAGAGCCGTATGGCCCCCAGATCGCCATTATTGCGTCGACGGTACGATCACAAAAAAAATATTTTTTCTGCGAAATTTTCTTTTAAATATTTTATTTAAATCGCAGTTTTTTCTTTATCAAAAAAAAATCATTTGAAATTTTAATTAAAAAAAAAAAATATATATATACAAAGTTTTTTTTAAAGTCTGCGGTTGCAAACTGGTACAATCCGCAGATTGTACTTTGCGGGTACTGTACTCGCTTCCTGCAGAGCAGAGCCACGTGGCCATCCGGCCGTGGCCCCACCCCGTGGGCGCTCCACATCCGTCACCGGCCGATCTCTGCAGTCCGACCGCTGCATAAAGAATCTGGGCGCCCATTTTAAAATTTCCGGCAATCTCTATATTCTTCGGCGGCCACGATTCAAAACCGGCGAGATAATATTCGGCCCGAAGATTCCGTTTCCGAGCTGCCGGCGGATCTAAGATTCCGCGAATATTTCGGCATTCATTTTCTAGCAAGGCGCGTTTTGGCGTGACGGGCACGGGAACGTCAAATTTAAACTTGTATATTGATGACATCAGCAATACGTCAGCATGACGTCAGCGGACAGTTTGAAAAATTTTCCCCCCTCACCATTTGCATTCTGATTTTTGCAGTCAATCTTTGAAGCTTCATAACTTGCTCATTTTAAGTCCTTTTTTCGAGCAATTTTTTTTGATTTGGGCTAAAATTTGGTGCTCTACGCACTGGTGCAATAATTTTTTGGTTTTGGTGCCTGGTTTTTCCAGAATTTTCAGATTCTCACAGGCGTTGCTGCTTCGTCCTCTTTTTGAGAACTTCAGGAGCTCATAACTTGCTCCTACGGTAACATTTTTGGGTGCACTTTTTTTTGAAAGTGCATGATTTTTTGTGTACTTCTCAGTGGTAGGATCAGATTGGTCTCATTTTGTACCAAAAATTGTACTTGATACTGTGGCCTATTTTGGCATTTGTAAGCACTAAGATCAAGTCTGGCTTGCTATTTTTGGCATGTAGC
This sequence comes from Sequoia sempervirens, assembly GCA_007258455.2. NCBI lineage: Eukaryota > Viridiplantae > Streptophyta > Pinopsida > Cupressales > Cupressaceae > Sequoia > Sequoia sempervirens. Next base: position 225,213 of record VDFB02281338.1, read on the forward strand.
AACTGTAAACGCACTAAATATAAAGTGCCAAATCAGATATTGCTTGGGGGGTTTCTTGATTGAGTGATTTGGGGGGGTATCTTGGTGCATTGCCTTGATCTGTTTGCTTTGCTCTTTCACTCTCATGGATCATTCTAAGGTTCCTTTGCTCACATCATATAATTATTCAACATGGCATCAAAATGAATGGAATATACTAATGACAGAAGGTCACTCTCTATATGTTGAAAATAAGGTACCTGAACCTACAGATGATGAGAAAAAGTTAAAATGGATGATCAAACATGCCAAAGCTCTTGGGTGTCTTCGTAGACTAGTTTCTCAAGATTTGTTGTTTCAGATTGAATCATGTAAAAATTCTCATGAAGCTTGGAAAAATTGAAAACATTGTATGGTACTAAAGATGAAGTAAGAGGCTATCAAATTGATAATGATTTGATGAATCTTGATCCTAAGAACTTTGACAACATCCAAGACTACATCACTAAGGTTAATGATCTAAAAGAGCAGTGTGGAATTGATAAGAAGGACATCCAGTTGGTGTACAATACAATGAACAAACTTGGTCATTATGCTTCTTTTGTTTCTAGCTTTCATACTCATAGATTGACCAATATACTACACCTTCATTTGCATCATTTTCTGAGATGTTGATACATGAGCAACAAAAGCTTATCTCAATGGGTCTCACAAGAGTTCTAAATCTCAGGCATTGTTGGTTAATCAAAAGAATCAAATCAGATAAGAAATAGAAGAAAGCAAAGAATAATCAACATTCAGATCAAGTAAATCCACATTCAGATCAATCAAAGAAAAAATCTTCCAAAAGGAGAATCATCTAAGAAGGAGAGACCTTTTTGTGCATATTGCAAGAAGCATGGACATGAAGAACACTATTGTTATAAGAAGGATATAGATGAGTTGAAAAATCTTCTCAAAAAGAATCACATCCTTCTAGAATGCTTCTCCTTCTACTTCAAAATAGTCTAAAAAGGACAAAGGTCAAACATATATATCGGATATAAAGGACAAGCTCTTTGTGCTCATTCAAGTCCGGATTAGGAGATGGCTTCTAGATTCAGGAGCATCTCATCATATGGCATCTTCACCTATCTTCTCTTCATTTCAGCCTTGTTCTATGTCTCCTATCTTGATGGGAAACAATACATATATGAGTGTAACAGGGAAGGGATCTATTAGCATTGGGGAAACACTTTTCAAGATGTCTTGTGTGTTCCTCATTTGACCAATCTACTTTCCATTTATCAGATTACACATGGTGGAGATGGGAGAACTGTGGAGTTCACTCCTGATTCTGTTATCATTCGTGACTTGGAGACTAGAGATGTCATTGCTACTGGGGTGGTTGATCATTCATCTCGGTTGTATTCCTTTGCACAGTTTGCTTCTGATGATGACTTTGTTCATTCGACTGTTGATCACAACTATGATTCTGAGGAGACATTTGGCTTTTTGAACTTGGGCATACTCACATCGGATCCAGTCCTTGAGCCATGCATTTCATCTCCTCCACCTACTGTTGCAGTTGATGATGCTTGTGTTGCTACAGTTTTGGCTCCTAGTGATTCAGTGCAGCAGAATTTTGATTGTCTTCCAGATATGGCTACTTTGGATGGCTTCCTAATAGGTGTTTCAGACTTGTTCATGGAGTCACATCTTACAGATTTGGAGGACACTCTTGATAGCATTCATCTTCTCTTTGATGAAGATGAACCTTCTTCAGTTGTTGTGAGGGAACACTTTGACCCTCTTGTTCATTCTCTACATGATCATTCTTCTCAGTTTGGCGTGAGTGTGGATTCTTTTGGACAACATTTGGAGGAGGCTTCTTTGTCTTTGGAGGGGATATCTTTGTCTTTGGATAGTGCTCTACATTCTTCTCTACTAGATATTGGATTGTACTCTTCAGCAGTGTGGCCTAGAACGCCTGATTGGAGTGGTTCATATTTCTGCATCAACATGGAGACACTTGGGCATGCTTCAGAGACAACACCATCATACATCATCCATCATCTTGATATCCTGCATACATCCTTGGTTTTGTTTCTTCCTAAGGGTAGGAACGTTGTTCGGCGAGATTGGATCATCTTCAGCATTCAATGTCGAGCTTCTACCATTCTTGCAGGAGACTCAACATTGAGGGGGGCTACCTTGCTTCTCTTCTACTTCTCTCTTATGGGGGGGTATTTTTCCTCACATGGGGTTTTTACCTTCTCATTCTTCATTGAGAGCATTTCTTTTTTGTATTTCATCTCTCTTTTGAGGGGGAGTTTTGTTCCATGAGGTTTTCTCCCTTTCCTCGCTTGTGAGAGATTTCATTGCATTGCTTGCATTGTGTGTACATGGGTACCTAACATGGCCTAGTAGCCAGACCCATCTTGCATTGTTTTCATTTGTGCACTACTCCCTAAGTTGCACTTAAGGGGGGGTGTTGGTGTAATTAAATATCTTGTACCTTGTCCTAGGTCATAATTACACCTTAGTTAAGTTTACTTAGGGACCACATAGGAGGTTGTTGGAGAATTTCCACTTTTGGTGGACTTGACATCTCATTTCCTCATCATTTCCACCTTTTGTGGACACATCATGTGATTATCTCTCCATCTTTGGTGGAGTGATAAGTTTTCCTAGTTGTCTCATGTCATAAGATTCTGACACTTGTCATAATCTTATGTCTTCCTATGTTCTCACCTTGGCTATATAACCAAGGGGTCTTTCTCATTTGTAATCAATCATAATTAGCATATCATATTAATGACATTGAATACAGTTTATTCTTGTCATAATCTTTCTCTCTTTCTTGTGCTTTCCATTTGGTCCATAGATCTTGGGTGGCATCCATAGCTAATTCTAACACAATTGATACCAAAAATAAACTACAACACCAGCTGAATTTTATTGAAATCGCCATTTGAAAACATGCAACATAGTCTCTGGAATGAGAAATTTATTCTACTGTGTCCATTCCTAATCTACCTACTATATGATTCTAAAATATGATATCTCAATTACAATCGGGAGTGCATATTTATATACCAGCATCAGGAAACATATCACTTCAAATTTATGTTGGCCAACCATAGTATTCAAGAAATTTTCATGTTGGCCTGCAATGGTAATTTAGAAATTCTCATATGTCATCCCACAGTGTTTGAATCTTTATTAATCACTAATGGAACAGTCGCTGAGACAACTAGAAAGTATGCTGAAGGCAATTCAATCATCAATCGTTAGTCATCTCGTGTTCCTTTATTCTTTGTGTTGTTCGCTCTCGCCATGACCATTTGTTCGCTATGCCGAAGTCAAGAAGTATCCTTTTGTCCCCTTTGTGTTTTGCTATAGCTCTGTGATATCGGGGAAACCTCTCATAGACCACCCCAAGTGTTGCTGATATGTATGTCCCTGGTGTATTTACCAGTCACTGAGATACAAGTATTTTCTTACCAAGCAGCGCCCTTCATTCACCTTCGCCAAGACAACACACAATCGGGGAGAAGTCCCATAGAGTTTGTTGAGTTATACCGAAACATCCCGAGCACATCAATTCGCCAAGATGACACAAACTTCTCACCGAAAGTCATCTGAAAAGAACCTTTATGCTCCGTCGGTGAGACATATACACTTCGCCAAGACCCTTAACTGAAGACCCAATGTTTGGCCAAAGCGAAGACTCAAATGAAGTGTCAGCGAGACCAAAGGTCACTCACCGAGACCTCACAGCAATAGCCCCAACTTACACCGATATGCACATCCTTCCACCACCGTCCGGTGAGACAATGTGAAGTCACTATGACTTCTCACCGAAGACTTTATGTTTGGCCGAAACGAAACCCCTGTATGTTGTTCGGTGAGACCACGAGAGTTCACCATGACATTATATCGATGCCACAACTCGTGCAAATATGTTTTATCTTGTTCCTCCGGTCGACGAGACATGATGAGTTTGGTAAGAGCCTCCACCGAGGACTAAACTCATGCCGATGTGAAACAATAGATGAATTTTGGTCATCGTGACAACAGAAACATCTTGCCGATAGGAAACTCAGACGTTTACCAATATAAAGCACACAATGGATCTGGGAGACCATTCTTTCTTTATGTCGATATGAACCCAGATGTAGATGCTGATCGCTGTGATAATGAAAAAGTTCTGTCAACCACCTGCAACAAACATATGTTAGCAGAAAAGGACTGTGGGTCAGGGAGACAACCATGAACCTATGTCAATATGGACCACAATGTGAAAAATGCAGGACCCGATAGATTTATGGGGAAAATATGGCAAAATATGGGTGAAATATGCACACGGTAGGGGGTAAAAGCAAGAAGTTGAGTACACGAAGAGGGGAAATTTCGGGCAACAAAAAAAATTTCACAAAAAATGCGTACGGAATGGGTACCTGAACCAAAATCTGAATGCGTATGCGCTTAGCTATAGGTACGCGAACCAAAAATGCGTACGCATTACAAACGCGTATGCATTTCATAATGCGTACACGTTTTGGAAAAGTATTTTTTTAAAAATAAACTGCTGGCTTTTAATTTTATGCACTATTTTTGGCGGCATGAGAGAAGACAATCTAGAGCGCGTATGCGTTTTGTAAGTTGTTGCTTTGAGCATATTTCGACTACGACCTCCTCCCGTCAACACACCCAACCTCTGAGGCCTCCAGGTTGGTTGAATTTTGCTATTTTTTACTTTGTATCTTTCTTTTTTGTTTTTTAATTAGTATTTAAGTTTTGTTTCTTTAATGTGTTTTATTTCAATTTTTAATAGTTTTAAATTGCATTTAAAAAATAAAAAATGTCAACAAAATAAATAACGTTAAATTGTAAATTGAAAACCATCAAATCTAAACCTAAATTGGACACATTTAACTTAGAAATCTAAACCCTAAAACATAAAACTAGAAACCTCTTAGAGACCTCTCTCCCCTTAGGTGAGCTAAAACTAGAAACCCTAATACAATTTTAGAGAAACCCTTACAAATATGACTATTTAGTAAACTTTCAAAGGCATTTGAATGGGCTAAGAGTAAAAAATTCAATAATTAGGTACACCAATATACATACATGCATACATACATACATACATATATAAATAGATGCAGGTATATGCAATACACACACATGTACATTTATACATTAATATACATCACCTACACTTAGTTATATTCATAAATATATCTATGTATATATATGTTTGCATATAACTTTACTCACATACATAGACATATATGTGCATATAAATATAAAATAACACCTACCCACATTGAAGATATGTTTTTATTTGCACAATATATAATGATTACCACCTAAAGCCAAATAAAATTTTATATCTAGAACACATTTTTTAATGATTGATAATGGAAATGCAAAGACTAAATTGTAGCCCAAATTTGATATGAAGGATTTTATAATATATTTACTTTTCCAAATTGAATTCATAAGAAAAGGTTATTGATGTGAGTGAATGTGTGCGTTCTCACAATCTTCACGATCATGGTTGTTCTCTTAGACCTATCTCCCTCTCTCCAGTGATACTCTCCCTCTTGTCCTTGGAGGGTAACTCTATTCTGCATTCACCTCATGAAACCAAAAATGTAGTGAGTTCATTATTAAAGCATATGTGCATATATAAACTTATTTATATATCGACATAAATATCTTAGAAACATTAAGAAATACATGTTCCATTTAATCATTATGAGCATTAAAGGCATCATATTTGCAATAGTTCATATTATGTTAACTAGATCAAAATGTTAAATTGACATATTCTTAATTAACGATAATACATATTTTCAAGTCAAGATTGAAATGAAAATAAAAAATAATATAACCTAGAGGGTAAAAGAAAATGGGATGTAACAAGGGAAACTATCTCTTACATGCACCTCATCAAACTAACAAAATAGTTAGTTTGCCAAATCATATCATTAAATGTATAAATGTTTTATACTTTCCTGTGCTAACACACTATTCCTCCATTATTCCCCATTTGCACATTTTCTTAGGTTTCCTCTAGGTTCTTTTACATATTTCAGTTTTCAAGTTTTTCCTTACCCAAGTATCTTGTCAAGAAGTTCTCCAAACTTTTTGTTCCCTATTCAATATTTTTACTATGTTTAATTTCCTGAGATTTCGTCTACCTCTATGCCTCTTCATCGATTCTTGTGATTTTTGCTACCCTTAACCCCATAGTGTGCATAAGGTTATAAGTAGTTGGTTTGTGGCTACCTTAACTCTTAGTTAAATTATATGATTTAAATCATAGTCTTATTTCTAGGTAATTAAGTTAGTGTAGATGAACATTATTCTTAGGTATCTAAGTAAATTTAAGTGAAAACCAATGAATACGTAGGGTACATATGGGAACTAGTGTTTTGTTTATTATCAATAAATTTACAGAAAAATCATAAGAGCAATAGGGATGAGAAGATAAAAATTGAATAAAATTGACAACAATAATTCTCACTACATTCACTAGATTTGGTTATACCACCATATTCATGTGCATTTGTGAGACATAACCCTATGAAGAATTCAATAATACAAATCTCACCAATTTATTCAATGTACATTTATTTACATTTATTACAATCCTTTATTTATTACCAAGATAAGATAATCCTTTGCAAGACAACAAGCATGATCCTTTGATTCATCCAAAAATATCAAAATACACTAAATTTAGTAGAGTTCGACGTAGAAAATGTAGATGCATTCTATGATAAAAATTATTTCTAACCCTTACACAATTTTTAAAAAGAGATGTACATAGGAACTAGGTGTCCCAAAATTTAAGGATCTGAAAGAGTTTAGTTGAAACTTAACCCTAGGTGACTTGCTCTAATTGGAAAACTAATTGAAAATTAATTGAAAGCCAACTGAGAACTACAAGATGAGTGGGAAATCCCACACCATCTCAATATTTATCAACATCTATGTTGATTTATTACATTTATTTAAAAGAATAAAGAATGCGCAAAGTAATTTAACTAGTACCTAAAATACTTCGAGTCTATAAAGTTATTTGAAAAGATATTAATAAATTCATTTAAATCATTCATACTAGCCCACCCCTTTTGATACTTAAACTTAATCCTCTAAGAAAATGTAGATTCTTCTAAGTTCCCTTGTAGTTCATCAAAATCAACCACCTCAAGATTCTTGGAATTTTTGAATATCTTTTTTTATTTTATCATTCTTGAACAATATAATTCTTGGATACTGACTCATGCAGTGAATCTGAAAATTATTTGATCATCTTAGTAGTTGAGGTTACCATTTATGTTGTCTCCTAGAATGTGCAAGAGAGGTCTTCAATGATTTTCAATATTTTTCATCACTTGTTCTACTAACCTTCTGTTTTTATTCAACTCTCATTTATAGTTCTTAAGTGACTATCAGTTTCTATTCAACTCTCATTTATAATATGAATTTTTAATGCTATTATTTTTTAATGTTATAAATTGAATGGTCTTCAAATGAAATATATTTTGAATTTGTGCATGTTCAATGTGATTTTTAAATAACTTTGAAATTGTGTGCATTATTTAATTAGTTTGTTGATATATATTTTTTAATTGTTTAACATCTAGTTGCCATATCATTTCTCAGATGGTCCACTTTTCACTTTAGAGGATTTCATGCCTAATCCAGAAATCCCTATAGATCTTGGTGCACATCCCACCCCACCACATGAGGATATGCCTCACTCACCTCCGCATTCTCCACCACCTGACCCCCCACCCCCTCCTCCATTTGACCAAAATCAACTAAGAGAGAATATTCGAGCCAACTTAGTTGTCATTCAAGGAAACATAGATCTCATAAAAAATGAGACTAGAATCCCTCCACATCTCGCACGGTTTGCATCTACGATGCAAACTATTGTCGATTCTGTTCGATCTATCGATGCAGACCTAGATAGGTTCCATCAATGGAGAGAAGAGAGGAGACAATTCTATGCAGATGGACTGTCATATAAAGAAATCAATGACCTAAAAATCACTAAACAAGCTATGTGCCAATATTTTGTGAACCCCCAAACAAACGAACCAATACCACACACAAAAAAAATAATTTCAATTTTATGGTGTAGGCACCCGCAGATAGCTACAAATTTTTGGGAGAGATGGTGGATGGTATTTGATACTCCACCACATGGCAACAGTGAGGTGCCCTTCTATTTTTTGAGAAAGTTATGGGTTGAGTTTGAGTTGGGTAAAAAACCCAACTATTTTGATATGAGGTCATTTCAGGGAGCTGGGCATGGCATGCCCCAACATAGACTAGGAGCACGTGTCGATCCTCAGTGACGTGCTCCAGTTGCTCCTCTTGTTCCTCCTCCTTCTCCTGGTATTCCCACTGCATTTCAGCAGCAAACCATGTTATCTACACTAGGAGCATTGAGTTCACTTTCAGGACATCTCACTCAACATACTACACACGCGGCCACTGAAGTGGCCAATATAGAGCATGGAGGCTCAGACTATAGGGATACTTAGACATCCACTTCAGGTGAGGCACATGCATCTAGGGTGGGATCATACCTAAATTTACTATATTATGAGGATTGTCCCACACATGTATGTTCATCTTTTGAACTTAAATTTAATTCAAGTTTGAAATGTAAAAAATTCATGTAAATAATAATATCAAACTATATATATAATATAATATTAATTCAATAATTTTGTGTTTGGTGTATAGACGCATGATGATGTGATGCCCGGAACTCAATATCATCATCGTGTGTATATGTTGAGTGCTGTAGATTTGGGCTCACCTTTTCGATAGGTACTTGAACCAAAATATATTAAATAATTTGTGTGGATATATATAATTTAATTTGAATTTGTACACATGTGTGAATTGATATATTATATCTAGATGCAGGGAGGTCATACTATTCCTAGTATTGACCATCCACAAGTTACAGTGGTGAGCACTCCTGAGACATCATCAACTCAGGTGTGCGCTTTCAAAAGTTTGTTAAGTTTAAATTAAATACACATCATAGATCTAATTTAATTTTTTCATTTACATACACATATGTGAATGATCTATATGAACTGTTGTACATCTATATGTAGGGATTTGATGAGATAACCATGGCGGGCCCGCGCACCTGAGACATCATTGACATCTATTCATGGGCAATCTCAGGTGTGTGATCATGAGGTCATATCATTCGAGGTTGTAAACTTTACTTTAAATCTCCTATACAATTTTTACGAACATTTTATATATATATATATATATATATATATATATATATATATATATATATATATATATATATATATATATATTCAAGGTTTTCACATATTGTTTGCTTTATATGAATATGTAGGATATAGTGGATTAGGCATTTACATCTTCTCAACAAACAGTTATGTTACCTGTTGAAGAAAATGTGCCAGTTGATTCACATGACCAAATGGTAATTTATGCATACTAGAAATCATTTTTACTATATTTAGTCGATATTTAATTAGTTTTTTTTATCTAAAAGTTTATATTTTCAATTTTAAATATGTTTAATTATATCAAAATTTCTAAATAAATTTAAATCTAATTTTGATTTTCTTGAACTCTTTTACAGCATGATTGAGGTACATCTAGTCAATGTGGAACAAAGAGGAGACTTGTTTTGACAGATCAGCCTGAGAGTTAGATAGTTTTATATTTTATGGACTACAAATCTCTAGTTTTATTTCAATATATGTGTTGGACTTGACATATAAATTTTATGGACTATCTAGATCTCTAGTTTTATTTTGAACATGTTATTATCATATATGTGTGTTTATTTATATCAGTTGACTTTAATATGATGATTATATATGCAATCAATTATGAGATCATGTTATGTTCATTTTCATAATTATATGCATTTATATACATATCTATATATTTATATTTTATCAAATTTTCAAGTAATACATGCACTATATAATAATTCTTATCTAGAATCAAATTTCATATATATATATACTTATCACATGGTTAGGTGACAAATTAAAACATTCCTTAAATAGTTTCTTAAATCATATTCATAATAAATTAAGGGCAAGTAATTCTAACTATTTTCCAATTACATAGCAAATATTTGAATCAATAAACAAAAAACCATCTCCTTGTATGTATATTTAATGTATAATCTATACAATTGAATAATTATATAAAATGTGGTAAATAGAAGACACATGAAATATGTATAATCTATAAATTTGAATAAGATATTTAAAAAGTGACATCGAACAAACATATATAATGTACATCAAGAAGTTTAATGTACAACTATATAACATGATGAAACATATATGTGCATGTAGATACAATTAAAGCTTATCAACTTTTAGGTGAATACCAAAAATTGATATTTACATAGTCTCTAGATAAAATAGTTTTTCAGTTCAACAATCACATTGTAGACCGACTTGATGAGAACTTGCAAAAATAATTAATGTAACTACAATTTTTACGAATCATTTAAGTAAAAAATTCATGCAAGAAAAGAACTGCATATAGTAAATTCCATACAAATTCAAATGATGTTAGCCATAGGATGGATTAAGGGGACCTAAGAGGATATATAGCTTAAGGGGGGGTCTTAAGAGAATTCCTTAAGGGGAGTTAAGAGGATGCATCTCATGAACCCTAGGATATGGCTTAATGGGTCCTAAGAGGATTAAGGAGATGTAAGAGGATATGACTTAAGGGTCCTTTAAGAGGACGAATTAAGGGGATGCAAGAGGGTGGATTAAGGGGAGTTGAGAGAATGAGTTGAAGGAATGCAAGATGGTGGATTAAGGGGAGTTGATAGAATGAGTTGAAGCGATGTAAGAGGTTGGATTAAGGGGATGCAAGAGGGTGGATTAAGGGGAGCTGATAGAATGAGTTGAAGGGATGTAAGAGGGTGGATTAAGGGGAGTTGATAAAATGAGTTAAAGTGATGCAAGAGGGTGGATTAAGGAGTTGAGAGAATGAGTTGAATGGATGTAAGAGGGGTGGATTAAGGGGAGTTGATAAAATGAGTTGAAGCGATGTAAGAGGGTGGATTAAGGGATGCAAGAGGGGTAGATTAAGGGGAGTTGATAAAATGAGTTCAAGTGATGTAAGAGGGTGGATTAAGGGGTGTTGAGAGAGTGACTTAAGGGGATGCAAGTGGATGGATTAAGGGTAGATATATGAGGATATTGATTGAGGGGTCCTAAGAGGATGAATTAAGGGGTGTTGAGAGAGTGACTTAAGTGGATGCAAGTGGACAAATTAAGGGTAGATATATGAGGGTATGGATTATGGGGTCCTAAGAGGATGGATTAATGGTAGTTGATAGAATGACTTAAGGGACTGCAAAAGGATGGATTAATGGTACATAAGAGGATGACTTAAGGGGTTTTAAGAGAATGGTTTAAGGGGATATGAAATCAATTATAAAGTATCAATTAAATGTATCTAGAACTATATATAGTTACCTATCTCTAGATTCAAATTCCATTGTAATATATGTGCATCTCTTCTCTTTTTTGTAAAGCATCTAATTTTGGGAGACCTGAAACAAAAAATGATATACAAATTTAATTAGGAAATTATTAAAGACATATATATATATATATCAATTAAATATATATACGACTAGATATACTTACCAATATTTATCTACTCTATTGTACCATCTGCATCCTCTCTCTTTTGTAATGCATCTATGATTGTCTCATGATCATCCATTGAAATTGTCCATAAAACTTTATTAGCAGGCCTCCCTTGATATCTAACTAGTTTTATATTGGTTGCCAAAATCAAATGTGAATAATGCATAATCTTCTTGTGTCTTTCATAATCTTCAAATGCAGGCAAGCCATTCTTTCTCATCAAATATTTTCAAAACCAAGTGCCAACAACAACCACTGAACCAGTTGGATACTCAAAGTTGTTATCATCCACTCTAGTATGTACCAACTTATGTTTTCTGTCAACACATCTAGCCAACCAGTACTATGTCTGCTCTTCACTCCCTTGAGGTGCAACAACAACATACACATGTCCTACAAAAATAAATACAAAATTCAATAAAAAGTGACTTATATTTAACTTATATAAACATGCATACATAAAAAATTCAACTCAATAAATAATGCACCTTCTTGTACAAGATCTGAAACACGATCATAATCATCTGATGCAAACACTTGATTATCTTCAATTGTCATTTCATGTTGAACATGTGTCGATGTAGGCGTTAAAGCTCTTTGTTGCCATTGTTCGACCCATTCCATATTTTCACATGCCTGCCAATCACCTACAATACAAAATTGACAATAGCATGCCAACTCCCTTGTCCATATTGTCCATGTGTTTGCATTTGAACTCTTAAATGAATGCCATTTTGCACTTCCATTAATTGTTTCACAATCCTGTCGAGAAAAAATATCATTTTCTTCAACTAACCAAAAGAAGCGTCGAATTATTGATTTCTCACTTGTTCTTGTAGATAATTTGGTATTGCACCAATCTACAATTGCACGTGCATTTCTAAATTTTGCAGCATCCTCAAATTTTAGTTGCTCTCTAGCAAGAGCTATTTTCACACATGCACCTGCTCCATCGTGTTCTCCCTTACCATGACCAGCTTCAAAAAAACTCCATATGTGTTGGATATTATTTTCCTTATGAACTCTACATAGCCAATAAAACATTCTAGCATTTTTGAATTGACCCGTGCAATTATCTAACCATATGAGATGTTCTAGCATTTGAATTCCTCTCTCTTTTAAATTTTTATAAAATATATCAAAACAATATTGTACAAAATCAGATGAATGTAATCGATTATCACTTACATAAAAATGGTACTCTTTCAAAAAAATTCTATTATCTTTTGTACTATCTTCAACATGTCTATAAACAATGTGAACAAATATAGCTACTTGCACTAAATTATAATATCGTGATTGAATTTCTTCTTGTGAAGCAAGAGTATAATTTTCAGCAAAATCAACAATTGACAATATAGTTCCAATTGGAAATGTGTTTTTACATAAAAAAAATTGATTATCAAGCCAATGAGCATTCTGAGAGTGTTGAACATATTTAGGTACAAACTATCTTTAAATTCAGTAATAAAAGCATGCACACTAACTTTTTCCACAATTAGCTCAACACGTTTTCCAATTTTTCCATCTTTTAAAGAATACTCAATATTTTTAAATTTTTTTACATCCACTAATTTTTTTCCAAATTCATCTAAAATAATTTCATGCATACATTCTCCTAATAATGAAAAGTTACCACATTCATCGCATTGTCCAGAAATACATCCTTTTAAAAAAAAATGAGTTTCCATTTAAAGAGGGATTACAAAACAAACCTGCTATAAAATCTTTGATTCTTTCAGGTGGCATATTAATACCACAAATGTCTTGCATAATTTGGTTAGCATGCAAAGTGCATCGTATATATCAAAATATATCATAATAATAATGAAATTGTACATGAGTCTTACAACAACAAGAGATTCGTTGCTTATTAATCCTAACATACCAAGGTTTACACTTTTCAAATGATCTTTGACTTATGCTAATATTCAATGGTAAGATTGAAGCATCTAATTTTTTTTTATATAATTCAGTTTGAGTCATATCTAAGAGATGCTTTGATGAGGTTCACGAATTTTGGAACCCACCCTTAATTTTAGGACATCTCTAATGTTAGGTGATACTCTTGTATTATCATACCAAATTTTTTTGATTAAAGATTTAATTTCATTAGTTAATTTCATGTCTGATCTTGGGAGTCTACCACTAAAACTCCAACATAGATTAATAGGATCATTTTCAATACTTTCTCTTCTTTTAGCAGCTCTTATCAAAGTTCTAGGATTTAAGTTTATACATTTACTAATCTTACTTAACATTCTTTTATTTGAAGCTATTTTATCAACTAGAGCAGTTGTTATTGCACAACGAGCCATTCTTATCTTTTGATTGACTTTTCTTACCAATAACATCAATAGCATTAGCAACACTAGATATGACTTGTTCTATTGAATCATCTTTCTTTTTTGGTTTTACAAAAACACCTAATTTTTTCATCACTTTTCTCATTTTAAACATTCTCATCAATTGCACCATGAGTTGACATTGGAATCCTAATTTCTTTCTATAAAAAAACATTTTATATATTTTATTTCCATAATTTCTAATTTGTCTTGAAGAAACTTTACCACGAAGGTTATCTAGCACATTTGTTTCAATTGTAAAAAAAATATTTTCACCTTCATCCATAGATGGAGTTTCATTTTCTTTTTCGAATGTAAGAGGGATTTCATTCTCATTTGCATTCTCATAAGATATAATTTCATCATTTTCTTGTTTTTGCATTGTTTCAACCCTAATATTATTGATTTCATCAAGTGTGTATCCAGCTTCATCTAAACAAGCAATATCAATATTATAAAAACTTGGGTTTGAACACATACCTGGATAGATTGTTTGAATAGGTTCATTTTCCATATCATTGGGAGGTGGATTTGAAGACACACTTGAAGTTGAAGGCACAGTTGGGTTTGTCTCCATAATTGCATTTTCTTCCATATTCACCATCTCCACATTTGCATCATCTACATTCATTTCATCATTCATGGCTTCTTCTTCAACATTCTTGGAACTAGATGCTTCCAAATATTTCATTTGATGAATCCTTTCTCTCCTTTCCCTTTGTCTTTTTGCCTCCTTATTTTTATTTGCTTGAATTTCTTTGGGTGTCATTACCTTTCTACATCTTTTTTTTTGTCTTTTCTTATCACACATGGTTACCAAACCCTCTTTGATGACAAAAACAATAATTCAATAAACCTATTTTAAAATTGCCACCTCCTTCAAATATTCAAATTAAACTATGTACTATGAAGATCATTTTTTCTATAAACTCTGAAGTACAAAATCATCATGAGTACATCCAAAAATTCACTTTTTCCAAATCTTCTTGTAAAAAGTTCTTGCACTTGATTCCACTTTAGAAAATTTAACTTGCACTTTTTCTCTTCCAACAATTTGAATAGAATATGCCCTACACAAGACAATTTTGCAATAAAAAATACAGAAAATGACACTTTCGGACCGTACTACAGAAAATGAATGTTGCAGGAAAATCGTGTTTTACCAGTATTTTCAAAATTAGGAAAAATGGCTATTTTAGAAACACGTACGCATTATTTTCAAAAAATGTGTACCCGTTTCATAATGCGTATGCGTTATTGTTTCCCAACGGCTAAAATATAACACGTATACGTTATGAAACGTGTACATGTTTCATTTAAATAACGCTTACACGTTTCTATAACGCATTCATGTTATTTAAAAGTTGAACTCCCATACCAAATCCAACGCTGGTTTTAGGCTTGGAAAAGGCTTGGCAATCTGAGCCTTAGCTTTTGACCTACAACTAAAAAACTAAGGCAGATTGAAGAAGAATGTCCAACTCTGACAACATAGATGATGGATTTTTTTTTTGAATGAGTCTATAAAATTAAAACCCATTAGAGAACACAATGTCTACTTTATAAATATATAATTTTTGTTAAAATTGGATTACATTTGCTATTTTTTAATTAATTTCTAAGCAAACTAGACCTTAAACTTGAAATATCAAGTTTTTTTGGTTTTTTAATAACTTTGTATTGGTTAAGTTTCTTGTAAAAAAAAGTATATGGGACCAAACTTCAGACAATTCTACAAAATGAAAAAAAGAGTCAAAAATATTTTATTTAGGTCCACTTATGTTGTCCGCATTAATGCTGATTTGAAAAAACATCAATTAAGGCCAATAAAAAATTAATAAAAAAAAAAAAAATATTCAACCAAAATTACAAAAAAAAAATCCAACCCAAACTTCATTGCCAGTACTCTCTTTTCCTAAAGGAAGAAGTGTTAATTTTTATTTTGGTCAATGCGTTGTCTGCGACACCGCTGGTATGGTAAAAAACCAGGGACTTTTAAAAAGTGGTTTTTATAGATCCTTATCAAAATTTAATTTCTATAAACTGGGTATTTTAATAATTTACATATTTGGAAACTAGATTCAAAAATAAAAATTTCATATTACTGACTTTTTTTAAGATTCATTGTGGAAGTGCCTCAAATTTTCAATCCAAGTGTGACAAATTCTAAAAAACAGCAAAAACATTTCCACTTTTTAAACTTTGTGTACCCAACTTCTTGTATCAGCCCTAGGACCAAATCTGGAAGTTTATGAGAGTGAACAACATGAAAAAACTTTAGATTTTTACAATTCCAACATGATGAATGAGGATTCGCATGAGGCAATTTTTCCACAAATTCAGGTATACTTTCCAATCTGTCAAGAAAAGGAGAGAATCCTCCCATAGGTTCATCTTCATTCTTCTCTAAATGTGGCGATTGTATTTCCTCCCCTTCTTGTTCTTTAGGTGATATGGTTTCCTTTCCCTTTTCCAATTTCCTTTTTGTCTCATTTATTTCTTCACCTTCATGTGGACTATCAATTTCTACCACCTTTATTGGAGTCCTGGCCTTTTTTCCTTTTTGAAGTACTGCCTACATCCTGAGGTTCGGTTTCATTGGCCCCTAAAGATAACCTTTTACTCCTCCACAGAGGAGGAGTTGTTTGAAAAACAACTTTACTTCATTTCTTTTTCTTTCGAGGAGGCTCCTCCTCTCCTCCAGAATGCACAATTCCCACCCCCTTTCCTGTCCTGGGTTTGTAATTCATTTGGAAAAGTTTCCAGCACATCACCGCTGGGAGCCATGGAGGTATGTTGGGATTCAGGGGCACCTAATGCCTCTAAGGAGGGTTCTTCTATAGACTGCTCCTTTTGTTTAGAGGATTCTCCCTCCTCAAGTCACCTCCCTGGCTCCTCATTTTCAAATTTCCATAGAAACCTTTGCCACTTCTTTTTTGGCTTTTTGCATAAATGGTATTTACATATTAGTTGTGTC